>JASDQU010712546.1:8410-27384 GCA_032191745.1 Picea mariana | reverse complement strand
AATTGTGTGTTTTTCATTGAAACCTCTTTTCTTGGCGATATTATGGTAAATTTGTAATCTGATATGTCATTTTATGAACTATTTATCATGGTTAATTTCGATCATTTTGAATAGTTTTCATCTTCTTTCTAGTCTATCTTCATTGTGCTAACCCTACAGGTTCCCTCCAAGCGTATAAGGTTGATTTTCTCACCGTTTTGGACCGATTTCACACGTTGTCCAAGAAAAAACAACTCGCTGATTTTTTAGTTTTAACGCAGAAAATCAGACCTAAGATCAGCCAACAAGGTGATTCATTATGCCTAGGGACTCCCCCCAGAGGCTAGAAATCACTAGCCCAAACAGAGAGGGGTGTATCCCGTGACATATGGGGCTATTTCTCCTATAATTATCCAAGTTCTTAGCGTTGTCATAATAGGTTTATCAGCTTAGATTGGAGGGTAGAAACTTTTGCTAACACAACCCAACCTGCCAAAGGTCATGTTTCCCCTGTAGTCTAGTTCTAGACCACTTCTAAAAGACCATGTCCTCTTCTGAATCTACTTAAGTATCTAGTATTAAATCATTTATGGAAGGTAGGACCTTCTACTCTTCCTAATCCAACATGGAGGGCTCATAGAATTTGAGATTCTCCACATTGACTAATGAGTAAATTCACATGTATGGGGGTAGACCGAGTTTGTAGGAATTATATACCACCTTTTCCAATACCTCAAAAGGACCGTACCTCATAGCATTTATCTTCTTACCATGACCCTCTAGTTTATCCTTATTCAACTATAATCATACTCTATATATTAGAATATGATGGATGTGCTCATTTAACCATAAACAATATTACTATTGTCACCCAACCATAGGCTGAAGCCACCCCTGAGGACCTTAAATTTGACATAGAATCATTCCGGAAACAAACCATAGGCTAGATAGCCAAACAAAGGGTGGCGCACCTTTCTCCAAGGATAGTGCACCAAGCAAGAGTAACAAGAGCTGATCAGAGAGCCCAACCCATAACCAAGAGATAGTCCAAGCCAAAACTGAAATCTGCTAGTTGCAACAGCTGCAACAACAACTCTCCTCCAGACTTACGTACAAACTGGCCAACTGCAGTGCACACAAGTGCTGCTTCTGCAGTTTTGAGAATTCCTGCCAAAATGAAGACTGGCCTCCTATATTTATACTAAATCTAGAAAACTGTCTGGGCCAACTTCTCATTCTGGGTGCCTATTTACTTAGTATATAATATTTCCTTTAGCTGAATTCTTCTCTTGGAGGATAATAACCTAATACAAGCTATCCTCTTGAGCCGACTTGTCTTCTAGGGTTATTAGCCAACTAATTATGGTTTCTTCTTGCTTCCCGGAATATTCTATTCTCTTCAGGTTTACACGTGGAGGTAAATACCTCCCGAAACTACCATAATATCAACACTCCCTCCTAGCTAGGGAGGTATTGAAGGTAATGGTCTTGAGCACACACATACCATTCACTTGGTAGCATCAACATATTCATATAGATTATCTCATGAATAGATCATGAGCACCATCATCACTATCAGTGTCATCAACTGCATCATCTCTCGAAACCATACTCCATCTGAGTAATCAGACATGATGCTGGATAATTCACTCACTCCACAGAGTGACACAAGAGCCATTCTTCTAATCTGGACATATGTCCTAGAAGAATAAATGTCCTGAACCATTTTCCATATGGGAAATATTTGTCCATTGATCATCCATCTAGCTGATAATCATTTCCAACACTACTGATAGTCTTCAAGGAAATCATAACAAAGTCATTCAATAGAACACAACTGTGTCTATCCATAGTAGTACACAACTACAATCCAGTGGTACACTGCCACACCAAGTAGCACACAATTAATTTATTAGTAACATATAGTCACAATCAGTGGAACACATCCACCACAATAGTATACATCTACTGTCCGAAGACATACAGTCTCCATAACAATCATATCATCAACCTGCACAGAAAACATTGTTATGATATAAAATGAATCATCTGGGCCATTCTTCCACTCACATCTATGAGATATGGAAGAGCATCTACCCTCAGAAGGTAAAACATCAATGATGAGCTATCTGGACTATTCTTCTCAAGAAAGGAAGAATAAATGTCCCGATTTCTGAGCCTGGACCATTCCCTATCCTGGGCCATTTCTCTGGCACTAAAAAAAGTGCAACATGGAGCGAATGAGTCTTTCCTAGGGAATGCCTATCCCTGATTTCTGAACCTGGACCATTCACCTATTTGGGCCATTCCTCCAACACTAAACAAAGTGCAACCTAAAGAGAATGAATCTTCCCTAGGGAATGACTGTCCGGACCATTTCCTAAGAAAATGATTGTCCTGCACCAACCTCCAAAACATACCATTCTTCGAAACTCCTCACATCTGTGAGCTTTGAAAGAATGACTGTCTGGTGAGGCAAACTAGTCTTCTTGACCACTACTGAGAGTGACCGTCAAGAAGAGAGACTTTCTTAGACCATTCTCCATGTTGACCATAATGGGAAATCGTTGTCTATGGTACATCAATAATCCATCTAACCATTTTCATTACGAAAATGACCGTTCGATTTGGACCATTTTTCGAACTGGAAAATGCCTGTTCATAAGAAATATCAAACCACTTCCTGAACTGGAAAGGATCTGCTCATCCTGGACCATTTTTCGAACTAAAAAATGTCTTTCCATAATTCAATAACACATCAGTGCTCCCTCCCAACCCGGGAGTCATCTCTTCCTTTTTCAGTAAGGAAGTCGTCTCCACAAGCTCCAGCTTGATTATGCAAACTCTTTCTTCTTGGACATAGGCTTTACCAAAATGTCTGCTCATCTGTGGAGATATATATTGGAGAACCACTTTCTCTTTTCTGGACTTCATCATGGAGAATGTAATGCTTGATCTCAATGTACTTCAGTCTTTTTGGAACACTGGTATTTTATTGAAGGCTTCATATAGATTTGATCAANCAATGCCTGTTCATAAGAAATATCAAACCACTTCCTGAACTGGAAAGGATCTGCTCATCCTGGACCATTTTTCGAACTAAAAAATGTCTTTCCATAATTCAATAACACATCAGTGCTCCCTCCCAACCCGGGAGTCATCTCTTCCTTTTTCAGTAAGGAAGTTGTCTCCACGAGCTCCAGCTTGATTATGCAAACTCTTTCTTCTTGGACAAAGGCTTTACCAAAATGTCTGCTCATCTGTGGAGATATATATTGGAGAACCACTTTCTCTTTTCTGGACTTCATCATGGAGAATGTAATGCTTGATCTCAATGTACTTCATTCTTTTTGGAACACTGGTATTTTATTGAAGGCTTCATATAGATTTGATCAATATAGTATATCATAGTTGAAGTCAACTCCTTTGTTTTCTGCTAGCTCATAACATCGTGGCAAGGCTCAAACTGGAACATATCCATGTGGCACTTCTTATTTCATCATGAGCATTCGTCATGGATTAGCAATCCATCATCCTATACTTCTGAGTAACCATTCTGATTTTTATCATAGAATATTTTCACTATGCTTATGTTGTGCATGAGAAGCTTTGCACCAAGTCATTTGAGTCCATACAAGATCTTCTTTCATCTACATACAAGGGTCTATTTCTGGTATACCTCAAAGCCTTGAGGTTGCTCTACATATTTTCTTTGTTCAATTATTCTTGAGAACAATCTTTGCATTTATCTGACGTCAATTCCAACCCATGGATATTGCGGACGATATAATGGCTCATGTAGAGGTATATCTGGTCTACTGGAACCAACAATCATCATGGTCTTCTCCCTCCATCTGGGAGAACCTCTAGTTCTGGATCTCACAATGCTTACATTAAAGAGTCTTCCATACATTGTTCTTCATCTCATCTTTCATTTCCTCTGCTTGATTTCTTTTAGTGAGTTGAGATCAAGTTGGTAGTCTTGTGATCCTCGATACAATAACTGGTTGTTCTGGCTTTTCTTTCTCTTTTGGAATCTTCATGTTCTTCCTCATGTTTCTCTTTAGCTCTTAGGTCCATGGATTTTTCTATAGATTCCATGCTTTGAAGATTCCAACTTCTTCATTTCATCATAGGATCATGGATGTGAATGGACAACCAAGGATACTTTAAGGTTTCTTTTCGAAGAGACTTCTTCTAAAGTCAAACTGAACACGTATTTCTTTTCATGGCTGCTACCATGGATATATACTTCATCATCTTCAATGGATCACAGGATTAGCTCCCTCCTAATCCTTGCTTCACGTATGAGTGCACGTTTTTCTTTTGGAAGTATATAATTGGCTCCCTCCATCTAACATAATTCAATGTCCCGTCTGCATCCTTATTGCCTTCTGCAAGGTGTCATAAGTCTTTCTCCAATTTCTTCTTGATTGTTGACTTCTTTATGTCTTTACTTCTTCTCAGTTTCTTCAAGATTGATTCTGATTTTGGCTTATCTTGTAGCTGTTACTTATGTAATAACTTCACATGAATTGTTTGATGTACTTCATCCTTTCATGTGTATTGTTTGACTTGTAGTCATAATGATAGCAATCCTTATCTTGTTGTTATTCCATAGGTATAGTTTCTCTTGGAACATATTATCTTCTAAGAAATATATATACAACATATGTACAGAGACTATGCAAACAAGATATGTACAAGAACTATGAAGAATATTGTTACCTTGTGTTTAGAGGAAGAAGTCTGCTTTATCCTGCTTGGTATTCCTTGAGGGTTTCCTTTCTTCGGAAACTGATGCTTCGTGTGTCTCCTTCCTTTTCTTTAGCTCAGGACAATGATTCTTGTAGTGACCATATTTTTGATAGTTGAAGCCTTGTATTTCTGACATATCCTTCTTTTGATTTGGCTTGATCATGAATCTTGTTGTGAAGGCTTGATCATTGTATTTCTTTTGAGGTTTCTCTTTTGCACTAATCCTTGATTCTTCTTGTGCACAACAAGTCTAATTTTATTCAAATGTAGGATACTCCTTCCTTGTGTTCATGCTTGCGGAAAATGCATCGCATGTCTTGGGAAGACCATTGAGTACTATATTCACCAGTTCCTTCTCTGATATGATCTCTTCAATAGCTAGTAGTTAATATCTTAATTGAGAGATCCTCACAAAATATGATGTTATGTTGTCATCATCATTCATCTTCATGTCACAGAGCTCATTCTTCAGACTCCTTACTTGTCCAATGTTTCTGACTAAGAAGAGGTTTGTTAGGGCATCGTACATCTTCTTAGATGAATCAAGATGGGAGATGTAAGGTATCAAGTGGTCTTTTATAGATTCCACTATGATACTCATGGCATTGAGGTCACTGTCTTTGAACTTCTCCATAACTGCAATGTTCTATGTCTCCTTCTCTTTTCCTTCTTCAAACTCTGGTTCCACGATCTTTCCTTTCATGATATCTAACACTTTATTCTTGGCAAGGATGAGGTCAATCCTTTTCTTCCACGCTCTGAAGTTAGAAGCCCCATCTAACTTGTTTTCTGACTTCATAGAGTAAGTCATGGTTTCCTTGACTTGGTCAACCCTAGATTTGACCAAAAACTCAAACTTGACGTCTTATCTTGCTGAGAGTACCAGGGGATGCGCTAGGCTGAGGYGCACTAGTCTATCCGAAAATTAGGTCAATCCCTTCACTTAAGGTTCCTCAACTAGRGGATTAGGGTTTCTGCAACTACACCTTCTAGTAACCCTAGYGATAGTGCTTTGGTGACTACTCCTTCTATTAACCCTAGTGAYAGTTCTTCAACAAGCTTAATATCCTTATGGATATGCTCCCTTGCAATGGATAGACTGAATGAAGGAGGTGTGGGCCCACAACTTGTTAGAATATGATGGATGTGATTGTTTAACCATAGACAATATCACTATGTTCACCCAACYATAGGCCGAAGCCACCCCCGAGCAGCTTAAATTTGACAGAGAATCATTCCGGAACAAACCCTAGGCTAGATAGCCAAACAAAGGGTGGCACACATTTCTCCAAGGATAACACACCAAGCAAGAGTAACAAGAGCTGATCAAAGAGTCCAACCCATAACCAAGAGATAGTCCAAGCCAAAACTGAAATTTGCTAGTTGCAGCAGCTGCAACAACAACTCTCCTCCAAAATTGTGCACAAATTGGCCAACTACAGTGTGCACAAGTGCTGCTTATGCAGTTCTGAGAACGCCTGCTAGAATGAAGATTGGCCTCCTATATTTATACTAAATCTATCAAACTGCCTAGGACGACTTCTCATTTTGGGTGCCTATTTAATTAGTATATAATATTTGCTATAGACGACTTCTTCTCTTGGAGGCTAATAACCTAATACAAGTTATCCTCTTGAGATGAATTGTCTGCTAGGGTTATTAGCCAAATAATTAGGGTTTCTTATTGCTTCCCAGAATATTCTATTCTCATCAGGTTTACACATGGAGGTAAATACCTCCTGCAGCTACCATAATATTAACACTATCTCCCACTCTAAATGCTCTCTCTGTTCTGTGTTGGTCATGTCTAGCCTTGTACTTTTCCCGTGAATTCTTCAACATCTCTTGTACTTGAAAACAGATCTACCTGATCTTCTCAATTTTTTTTTTCTTTTAATGTTTCTCCCACAATGTAGTCCATAAGGCACTGAGAAATATGGTGTCCCTATTTGAGATGATGCTCCTTGGTATTCCAAATTAAAACCAAACCCGTTCAAAGAACAAATTTGTTGCTTCTTGTCCCTTGATGGTATTTTTACAAGGTGTGAGAATGCACATTTTTACGAACCTATAAAATACCATAAATAAATAGTCATGTCCCTTACGTGTGGTTGGTAAACCAGTGAAAAAATCCATGGAAATTATTTCCCAAGGTCTAGTGGGTATCGGTAAAGGATGGTATGGGCCTTGCTTCCTATTATTGGGCTTGCTCGTACAACAAAGTATACATCCTCTAATATACTGTGCTACATCTTCTTGTATTCTGGGCAAGTATGCATACCTCTTTAATTTGGAAACTGGCTTCCCAACACCAAAATGTCATGCAACCTTGGAGGTGCGAGCCTCTCTGATTAGCTGCAATCGTTCACCTTTAGGAACATAAATTTTTTCGATCTTGTAGAGTAGACCATTATGGAAATGATAGTGAAACTTGTTTTCACCTTCTTCTATATGAATTTGGACCTATAGCTGATGAAAAACCTTCTTGAAGTCCTCATATTCTATGTATGCCTCTCTGTATGCATCATGGGTAAAAGTATCCATGTGCATTAGAGTTTGCAAAGTTGTAATATTGGTGTGGGTGGTCATGAAATCATGTCCCCAACTTGTTTGTGCTACCCTTCTTATAATTTATGACCAACTGAAACTATTGTAATAATTCCATCCATTTGTAGTGCCTGGTTTATTGTAAATTAATATATGGTTGCAAATACTAGAGAAACTAGTGATATGTGTGGATGATGGTCTCCTTGCCCATTAGATAGCACTTCAACTTTTTGACATCTTGTACCAAGGTATAGAGATCCTTGTTGTAGGTAGGGTAGTTGAGTATTTCCCCATGAAATACTTCAGAATGATAGTAGACATGCCTTCCTCCCTACATCAAGACTTCTCCCATGGAATACCCACTTGCATCTATCTCCACTTCGAAGGGATTCTGAAAGTTTGGTAGTGCGAGTACTGGTGCTTGGCTGATATTTCTTTTCAACTCATTGAAATCCTTCTGTTGATTCTTCCCCCACTGGAAACTATTACCAATTTTTGTTATGGCATGGAGTGGTGCAAATACTATTGAAAATGAAGCTATGAACTTCCGTAAGTACTGTCCTGCCCCAAAAAAGTTCCTAACTTCAATGAAAATTGTAGGAATTTTCCATTTCATGATGGCCTCCATCTTGGTGGGATACATCTTGAGCTTGACTCCACCGGTCACATACCCCAAATACACCAAAGACTATTGAACAAACTCACATTTCTTGAGATTGGCCAACAACTGGTGCTTCTTTAGGGTCTCTAACACCTGCATAAGATGTGAGACGTTCTCCTCCCAAGTATCACTATAAACCGATATATCATCCAAATAGACAATAACAAATGAATCTAGATAAGGGCATAAAACATCATTCATTAGTCTCATAATTTAGTTGGTGCATTGCATAAATTGAATGGCATAACCAACCACTCATACAAACCTTTCTTTTTCTTGAAGGAAATATTCTAGGTATCTTGTTCTTTGAATCATACATGGTGATATCTTGATTTTAAATCCATCTTAGTGAAGTACTTGGCACGTTGCAATTGGTCCAACAGATCATCGATCCTGGGCAGAGGGTACCGATTCTTCAGTGTAATCTTGTTCAATTCCTTGTAATCAACACAAATTCTCCAAGTCCCATCCTTATTAGGAACAATTATGATGGGTGACCCACAAGGTGAGGTACTTGGTCGAATGACACCCTGCTCTGCCAACTACTTCAATTGCTTCTTTACTTTGTTTTCTTCCAAAAAATTGTCTATATAGCCCAATATTAGACAAGGGGGAGTTTGGAAATAATTGGATTTCATGCTCCACTTCTCTCTTAGGTAGTATCCATTTAGGCTCCTGGAACACTCCCCTTTATGCCTTTAGAAACTCCTCCAATTCATTTTTTTCTTCCTTAGTTCACCCTTCCACAAATGTCCTTACTTTTAACGACTCTTCACCAAATTTATTTTTCCTTAAGAAAAGTAAAATATATTTCTTGCTATAACTGATCAATTTCTTAGCTTGATTGGTACTTACCAACGAATTTTTTGATTTTCCTTTGTGCACATTGATGATGAAGGATTTACCATCCTTGATGAGGTGGTATTGGTTGGCTCTCCGCATGAAGATATCATCCCTCACATACATGTAGGGGATTCCAAATACTACCATGCATACATTGAGTGGTACTACATCCAATTATACTTCATGTATAAAATCAACAATTACAAAAACTTTAATCTTGCACTGCTTCGTTGCCATGATCTATGAACCCTTGTTTAACCAACCCAATGGATAGGGACTGGGATGATTGTGAACCTCCAATCCAAGCTTGCTAAATAGATCTACTGCTATGATATTATCATGTGAATTGGAGTCTAACAAAGTGTCTATCTTGGTCTTCCTGAGTTGAATCATGATGAGAATAATTTGGTCATCTCCTTCTCTTCCTAGTGATGAAGGATACTCAGATTCAACTCCTTTTTCAATGATGTGTGGACCATATTCTCATCCACACATGGGATACTTTCAATTTGATTGCTCGAATATGTGGCTAGAATATTCTTTTTCTTTTCTTCCTTCTTACAGTTCTTTGGGTTCAACTCTGGATGTAGTTTATGAACATTTTCCTTAGTGTGACCAACAATAATTTAATGGTTGAAATGGTGTTGGTAGCAGGCCGAAGTGGGGAAGAAAGCGTGCACAAATAAGAATGATAGTTGGAAGAGAAATCGTGGGAAAGAAAGCATGCAGAAGGAAAGTGACAATTGGCAAGAATAACTTCGGTTTGCTACCTATGTAGAGTCTGAATATCTTTATGTAATGTTTTGATGAGAGAACTAATTTTGTAAGCAATTGACCTATGAGGAAGAGAGGAGGTAGATTTTGAGGATTAGATTGCAGGTTGTGGAGCCTGGTACGATATAGTTCACATCACAAAGATCTTACCCATTCGAGGAGAGTTGTAAGCGCGAGGCGCGAGAATTGCAGAACTGCCATAATAAGAGATCCAATAGACAATTTTTTGTGGACGTAGCCCAGGAGGGGGTGAACCACGGTAATACCTGTGTAATGTGATGAATGCATGCATATCTTTGTCATACTTTTATTAGTTAGATGTTGTATGAAATGAATGAATGAATGAGTTATTATATTGCTAAGTAATTGTTGTTGAGTTATCAAGAATAGAGGCCACGAGGTCAAAGTATTAAACATAATAACAATAGTTCATAATACAAATCACAATTAATGGCTCAGAATGTAGATCCCCTATCTCATACTCAATCCTAGGTTATAAACACCTGAGTCTTGCAGCCACCCATTTAAAGCTATCTCGGGTGAGACTGTGCAGTGCATTCTGTGTACTGTGTTGCCTTTTGGTTTACCAGAAGGGCCGATAGTTTTAGGCTTTGTTGGTACCCTTATAGATATGAACCCTAGGTCTACGACACAGGTAGTAGAGAGAATTTGTTCAACTAAGAACCAACAAATGGTTCCTTTGCCATTGTAAGAGGAACAAGAGAGGACTGAGTAGATGAGATAGAATGCATGAGAAAAGAATGAACGAACCCAGAAGACCATTGAGCCACTAGAAGGGAATGTTGAGACCGTGGAACCCCACGAAAGAAGAAATCGAAGGCTGGTTGAGAAATAAAGAACAAGAGTTTGCCCAAAAGGATAATATAAACCCTAGCCTCAGAGCTTGCAAATATCTGGATAAATATGTGTTTACAGATTTACACAAAGCATTTTTTTGTGATTTTCCCCACCTACTGCAGGAGTGGATACTGAGGTTGAAAGATAACCACATGACAAACCGGATCCAAAAGCTAGATTGGACCCCAATATAGATTGAGCAGTTACAACAGGTGAACAACAAATTCACCTGCATATTCGACTTTTGGATTGATAGTATTATGATAGGCTTCATCACAGAGTTTGCAATTGACACAATGAAGTTATACAACGCGTCAAAGAAGAAATTTCTACGCGGACCCCGCGGAAGGTACATTCAATCACTGTATACTTCTATTAAAATAATGCTATATAACAAATGTGTAATGACAATGGAAGCAGACAATTAGAATTCCCTGTGTGCATGGGGGAAGGGGGGAAGCATTGTCAGAGGAAGGATAAATGGACGAAGGTGAGGATAAAGGCAAGAAGGAGGAGGAATTATTGGACCCAATCTTGATGGATGGCGACCAGCTTAAGTAGAACCCCATGAAAGAAGAAAGCAAAGGTTGGTTGAGAACTAAAGAACTAGAGTTTTCCCAGAAGGATAATATAAAACCTAGCCTCACACCTTGCAAATATCTGGATAAATACATGTTTACAGATTTACACGAAGTCTTTTTCTGTGATTTTCCCCACCTACTACAAGAGTGGATACTAAGGTTGAAAGATAACCACGCGGCGAACTGGATCCAAAAGCTAGATTGGACCCCAATACAGATTGAGAAGTTACAACAGGTGAACAAAAAATTCACCCGCGCAGTCAACTTCTGGCTTGATAGTATTGTGACAGGATTCATCACAGAGTTTGCAGTTGACACAACAAAGTCATACATCATCACAGAGCAGGAATTTCTACGTGGACCCTGTAGAAGGTACATTCGATCATTGTAAACTTCTATTAAAATACTGCTATATAACAAAGGTGTAATGACAATGGATGAAGACAACTAGACTTCCCTGTGTGCAAGGGGCAAGGGGGGAAGCACTAATAGAGGAAGGATAAATGGATGAAGGTGAGGCTAAAGGAAAGAAGGAGGAGGAATTCTTGGACCCGATCTTGAAGGATGACAACCAACTTAAGTGGATCTTGGCATCACCAGGAATGATGCATAGCAGATTACCCTACCAATATAAGGTGAATACCAAGAAAATATTCGTAGCCACGAGGGAGGGCTTGGAAAGCGATGAAGAAGAGGTAGAGGATCTCTGGGCTATGGAGCAGATTGAGGAAATCCTACATGCAACCTATGAGAGGAAAAAAAGAGGCCCAAGAACAGGAGGATAAGATAGCCATCTTTTCCATATTAATTTCAGTGTGGAACCCATAAACCCATGTGTGACCAATACACCAAAGAGAACACCACCATTTAGACAACTGAAGTTCAGATGAAGTCCAATAGCAAGAATTACATCTACCATAGAAGCAACAATTAGAGGAGCTAGTTCAGGAAACACTAGTCAAGTATCTACACCATGCGACGGAGGTAGCAATTCAGTGTTTAGAATGGTAGGACACGACCCCATGATCTGATTACCAGAATTTTGAGGAGAAGCAGCAGAGGACCTTGAGAAGAATTTGYTCATTTGTGTAAAGATCTGGGAGGAAAAATAGATCACGGATGAAGATACCAAACTTGCGCAGCTAGCGATCACACTGAGAGACTGCGCACTAGACTRGTACATGAGTCTAGACACGAACAGTGCCCCTGGGATGACGCAAACACTGGTAGACATTAAGAAGCTACTGATTAATGAGTTCCAGAAGACGAGCTCAGAGGATGAGTACATGAATGAAATGATCRAGATCAGACARAAACCAAGAGAGTCTATATGGGAGATTGACCAGAGATTCAAGCGATTGAAGGGGAAGTTAAAATACCTTATGACCTAGATGCAACACTGACATCTGTTTGTCAATGCACTAATCCCACACCTAAAATATCCCTTACGACAACAAAAGTTTCAGACACAGGTTGAGGTTATACAAGCAGCCTTGGAGCTGGAAGAGAAGCAGTACCAGTAGATGGACCCAACTATTGAAGAATTGAAGGAGTATTTAAAGAACCTAACATTTCAGTTGAATCAAAACAAGAACAAGGGCAAATGATAAGCCGTTTGGTGCACCACATGTAGGATGGAAGGACACCATAAGAATGAATGTCCAAAATTCACGCAGTATATGGAAAAAAGCATGCTAAACCTGCTACCACAGGAAGGATTATGGTGCGATATATGCAAGAAATCGGTTCACAACCCTTATCACTGCATGATGATGCAGAAGTACTAGACAATTCCAAAGAATTCTTACCACACCTTTTGTAAGTCAGTAGGCCACGATGAAAAAGATTGCAGAACCATGGAGCTGATGTGGGAGAGAACATCAGACGCCTACATAGTACATGCCAAAATGATGACTGGGCAAGCAGCGCCACATTTCAATCAAGCCCTAGCTCCATACAACCTTGCACAACAACAGTACAACACTGCGTAACAACCATACAACAATGCACAGCCGCAGTAGAACCCGATGCAACCCTAGTATAATACCGCATAGTATAATTAGGCACCATAGTACTACGTCCCGAGAGGGGATCGAGAAGGATATCGAGGAGGAGGACGAGCCAGAGGAGGTTTCAGACATGGCATAGGACCAGTCACATATCACAATTGTCAGCATTCGGGACATTATGCAAGGGAATTCCTACTACTGCCAACAACTTGTATGTATTGTCGCACATCGGACCACAAGACAGAGGAATACCTGACACTATTAGTAAATATCTAGAAAAAGAGGAACCAAAACAATCAGAATGTTCAATGGATTTTAGTCGAAGAAAGAGAGGATGGATGGAACATCAACATAGTCACCCATGGAGGGAGGAATATAGGAATGACATAGTCCGACAAGAACCTGCACAGAACCAGGGGGTAAAGAAGAACACCGAACCAAGGAAGCAGTTCAACACACCCAAAGAAAAGGAGACTTTTAAGGAAGTCTAACAAGAATTTCAGAATATGGACACAACGTCGACTTCCACTACGCAACCGACCCATGAAGCCCCATAATACAAAATGACGCCATCATTGGATCGTACCAAAGGAATGACACCCAAGGGACAAGTAAGTACTATCCAAGACTTTTTACAGTCATGCATCAAAATGTTAAGTGATCCTTCAACTGTGAAAATATTGCAAAACATCCTAGAGAAATGTAGCAATGAGACAGAACAAAAGCTAGAACCGAAAATTGTCAATCGCCTACACACAAGAAGAAGAACAAGTAGGGAATTTAGATTGAATGCTAACATTGGGGGTTTCAATATGGGAGATATCATATTGGACCTAGGATCTGAAGTGAATGTGATACCCAAGAAAACCTGGCAATGCATGGGAGAGCCAATATTGGGATATTCGAATGTCCAACTAAAACTAGCAAACCAACATAGGGTCCTATCAATCGAGAGACTAAAAGGAGTAACAATAGATCTTGATGGTGTGTGCCTAAAGAAGATTTTGAAGTCATCAAAATAGTGGATGGCACAACACTGTACCTGACACTACTCGGCCAGGATTGAGCGTTTGACAACCAGACCATAATTAACTTGAAGACCAGGAAAATGACATTTGAATCCATAGATTACAAGGTCATAGCACCACTAGATCCATCAGAAGGGGAGAGGTTGTAGAACCCACTTGCCTGGACTTAGAGGAAGTCGACCAGTTGTATAAAACAACTGTGTGTGAGTAGGATTATGTAAACCCAATTGCAGACAGGGTACTCAGTTGGTGCAGTATTACTTCATGCACAACATATTCAGACACTGGATTAAAGAACTAGAAGCAGAGACTACACGAAGTATCCATGAGAAGATGTGAAAGAATAGACCATGCAGTACGGTGGATAGGCACAAAAATCAAAGAACCACCCAGTTTCCATGGCTTAAATGATTTGGAAACATTCTTGACACAATATGAAGACAAAGTACTAAAGAACTAGAGGCTACTAGCACTGGATTTAGCACTCAAGGCCGCACCCACGAGATGGTGGGGCGCACACAAGGAGACTATTACAAACTGGTACCAATGTAAGAGGTTACTGTGCATAAGGTTCAACGCAGAACATAAAAACAACAAACAACGGAGATATGAAGGACTAGGGACACCAACAAAGCACTTGAAGGAATGCGAAACACTGTGGAAAATGACCCCACCAGAGGAATGACCTCACCACTTCATTCACACATTAGTAGCCATACCAATGAACTGGTATACAGATCAGGAACAACGTAAAGGAACTACAACATGGGTGACATTGCAACGGAACTTTATCATCACTTTCTCGTTCAAGCAAGAGAAATCCAACATAGATGCAACCCTGAAACGGATCAGAGGAGTCATATTCATTGAAAAACTAGAAATAGAACTTATTATCGAAGAGCAACAACGAAATAAGTAGACATTCAAGGAACTACTGTCATGTTACCAAGTACATGAGGAAATACCACACAAAGATGACCCTCACGACATTGATATTGAAGAAGTAGAAGGAGAAAGAGATGTGAAGGGACCACCCATATAATCTGAAGTTATTTCCGTGCCAATCAAGGTAAATAAATTTAACATCAGAACAACTGAACATCCCAAAATGGACAACATTGGAGACTACTGGGATGAGACAACAATAGAAAGAATTATAGAGTTGTTGCGTGAGTACAACAACTTATTTCCTACAACATTTACAGATATGAAGGGTATAACAGGAGAACTGGGAGAGATGAAGATACCTCTCAGACCTAAAGAGATACCGATTAGACATCGACCATATAGACTGAATCCCATATATAAACAACAAGTTAAAGAGGAGATCGACTGGATGCTTGAAGCCGAAATAATCGAACTAGTTGAGGAATTAGAATGGATAAGATCGATGGTCGTACAGGACAAGAAATAAGGCAAAGGGATTAGGATATGCGTCAACTTGAGGAAATTGAACGATGCATGCCTACACAACCCATTCCTGACATCGTTCATGGATGAAGTGCTAGATAATGTCAGGGGACATGAAGATTACTCGTTCACTGATGAATTCTCAGGCTACCATCAGATTAAGATAGCACAGGAGGACAAATACAAGACCACATTCGCGACAGAATGGGGATCTTACCAATATACAGTTATGCCATTTTAACTGAAGAATGCACCAACAATATTCTCAAAAGTGGTTATCACAACATTTAAAGAATTCATCCATCAATTTCTCGAAGTATACCTGGACGACTAGAAAGTATATAGTCTATTGAAAAACCATGTGGAAGTTTTACGCTTGATGCTATAACGATGCAGACAGTGTCAGATATCACTAAACATAAATAAATGTATATTTGGAACACCGTTTGGGATACTATTGGGACATATAGTATGCAAACAAGGGCTATTGGTCAATCCAGAAAAGATCGTTGTCATCATTGATTTACCAATGCCAAAAACAGTCTGTCAGCTACGAGCAAAGTTAGGACACACAAGATACTATCGGAAATTCATCAAAGGATATGTGCAGATCACAACACCAATGAAAAAAATGCTAAGGAATGATACAAAGTACTAATGGAATGATGAGTGTCAACACGGTCTGGATACCCTGAAGGAGAAGATGGTCACTACACCAATATTAGTATTTTTGGACTGGGGAAAGACATTCCATGTGCATGTAGATGCATCAACGATAAAACTTGGAGCTATCTTGGCGCAGCCAGGAGCAGGAGACTTGGATCACTCGATAGCATTCACAAGCAGAAAACTATCTGATTTAGAACATAACTATAACACAATGGAAAGAGAGGGCCTAGCTATGGTTTATGCACTTCAGAAGTTCAGACACTACCTATTGGGAAATCATTTTAAGATGTTTATAGATCACTCAACCTTAAAATACCTAGTCAACAAGCCAGTGTTGGGGGGGAGAATCTGTTGATGGTTACTGTGATTTCAGGAATTTGACTTTGAAGTAATTGTTAAACCAGGAAAACTAAATTCAGGACCTGACCACCTATCACGGGTCACAAATGGAGAAGAACCCATGAAATTAGAAGACAACTTTTCGAATGCACAACTATTTTCAGTACATATTGCTGATCACTACTTCACAGAGATCATATAGTACTTGAGCACAGGTACCGCACCACAAGATTATACCACCATGTAGAAGAAGAACCTGGTAGTTCACGCAACTAACTATCAACTGATCGTAGGACATCTATATAAAATGGGCGCAGATAGCATTTTATGAAGGTACATGTTGAAGCATGAATGATCAAGAATTTAGCAGAAGCCCACAAGGGATTGGTAGGAGGACACTACGCAGGAAAAGATACCGTGCAGAAGGTACTCCATGTAGGATTATGGTGACCAACCATTCACAGAGACTCGAAAGAGTACTGTCAGAGATGCGATGTCTGTCAAAGGGTAGGCAAACCCAACAAAAGGGACAAGATGCCGCTATGACCACAAGTAACATTACAGGCATTTGATAAGTGGGAAATAGACTTTGTGGGACCGATTAACCCACCAGCCAAGAGAACAGGGGCGACAAAATACATCATCACTGCGACAAAATACCTAACAAGATGGGCGGAAGCCTCACCAGTAAAAGACTGCAGCGCAGAGACCGCTGCACACTTCTTATTCGAACAAATAATTACTAGGTTTGGGTGCCCAAGAGTTTTAATGAGCGACTAAGGCACACATTTCATAAATAGAACCATCCATGCGATGCTTGAGGAATTTAAAGTTCACCACCAGAGAAGCACACTGTATCATCCACAGGTGAATGGCATAGTAGAGGCCTTTAGAAAAATTCTAGAGAACGCACTGACAAAGATCTGTAACGTCAACAAAGACGACTGGGACCTCAAAGTACCAGCARTATTATGGGTGTATAGGATGACATGAAAAAYGTTGATAGGGCACACACCATTCAAACCCTTCTACGACCAAGAAGTGGTAGTGACATTAGAATTTTTAGTACCCATATTACGCGTAGCCGCTATCACACAAATGACAGAATGCGACACAATACAAGAAAGACTGAATCAACTGTTAGCAATGGACGAAGAATGAATCCTGGMAGGATTCCATCAACAAGTGCAGAAGGCCAGAGACAAATCATGGCAYGATTGACACATTAAGAAGAAGACTTTCACGAAAGGATATCTAGTATTTCTCTATGATAACAAGTCATTTYAGCACCCAGGAAAACCGAGAATGCATTGGTTAGGACCATACGAGGTCAAATATGTAATAGATGGTGGAGCTATACAGTTGAGATATTTAGAAGGAGAATAATTTAGAGGAATGATCAATGGGATCTGACTAAAGTTGTACAAGGACAGTTGACCACCCATCGCGCAGTTAAAAAAATATATATATATATTGAAAAGCCACGAAAAAGCCACGGGACTCTTGAAAAATGAATGCAGTAAAGGAAAGAGAAATAGTTACATTCCTAAGACAAACAAGTGGGAAATGGAAAGTTGGAAAAAGTAGGATGATAGGACAACACTAAGAGGAATTAATGCACGACAATGACTGATGGAACACCACATTAAACACACCAACTGGAAACAACAAGAGAGGCGTAATGGAAAGTACAAAACTGCCGCAAATGAATTCAAACCACAATTATGGTGCAATAATCACATCATTGAGGAAGTGTCCATGATAAGCTTCATGACAAGCCCAGACAACATGTGAGCACATAAACAACTTGTCTATTCGTGAAAGGAGAACAGAGAGAGAGAAACAACAGCTCGAATGAACAGAGTGAGACCACAGAGCTCACCACAGTCTTCTAAAGTCAGCAGGTGTTCCACACTCACCACTATGGCACCACCAAAGTCCGTCGAACCAGGTCAAACCGCCAGACCGACGAGAGTTCAAACTAGATCACGAGGACCGCTGGAAGAAAACGAGTAGCGGAAACCGGAGATCGTCAATATCGATGAGATCCCATCCCCAAAGATAACATCAGTGAACTCTACACCAATACTGGAGGAGATTTAGCAGCCACAAGCAGAGGCCATGGAAGAGGACATGCAAGTAGAGGCATAGGAACCTCAGGACGAGGAAGTGGAACCCCAATAGGAAGTACAACCGGAAAGCACTGAACCAACCGTGGAAGGTAACGACAAAACACATAATCAAGGATCAGAAGGGAAACCAGACAAGGTTCAGGTACCCAACATAGGTCAACCAACAGAATAAACCATGGGAACCACCTTGTCTTGGCCAAAATGGCTTACAGGGCAGCAACTAGGAATTGCTGGAACTTTGTACCAACCACCACAACAGGAAGACAAAGTTTTGATACCGAGCTCACCTCGCAAGAAATCGACAATAGAAATCATGCTACCATGCATACCAGAGGGAGTACAGGTAGAGCCACAACTACTGGGTCACATTGGGAAGCTCAAATATT
>JASDQU010712545.1:41676-52012 GCA_032191745.1 Picea mariana | reverse complement strand
AGATCGGCCTTCTATTGTATTGATCTTACATTGCTCATAATAAAAGGTCAGATCTTTTCTTGTGCTTCTACATCTTGAATATATTGTGATCTCCATGTGTTGATGAATCTTGTATGCACTTAATAACTCAATAAATCAGTAGTAGTTAGTGATTCCAAGAAAGAATTTGGCTTGGGATCATTACATGTTCACTCTTCGTTAGAGTGTAATCGATCACAAAAATCAAATCATGTCTTGTTTCCATTAGTGGAAATCCATCAAAATGTGTTAGGGTCCTAACCTGCACATATGTAGAACAATATATTCAGATGTAATAAAGGTCAATCTTAATACGGCCTTGCAATAAAATAGAATAAGTTGAATGTAAAAAGACCTAATAAAAGCGTTTTCTTGTAGAAGGATCTTCCTCTAGATGCCTCTTTTGATAAGAATATTTAGTATAAATAGGAGTCAAGGGTATGAGAACCCTATATTTGATATTATTGTAATATATATCTTCTCAACTCAAGGTTTCCCCCTCAAAGAGGCTCGTGAACATTTGTCTCATAATCAAAGTGTTATTTCTGTTGTTGTTGTTATATCATTTAAGTGTTATTTTGGTGATTGTTCTGGTTATATTGTTGTTATTCTTCCATTTCTAGCATTTTATTTCTATTTTGCATACTTTTTATATCTGGTATATTACAAGTGGTATTAGAGCACTTTCCATGGCAAAAATTGTGGGTAATTTTTTTTCAAGGTGGAGACGTATTACGACATCTTTAAGCCACAGATTTTTTGTTATGTGCATAAACCCATGGTTGAGGGATTCATACATGTAGGAAATACAAGTGGTACTTAAGCGCACATCTATTGACCTCCTTGTAACCCCTGTTGGTACTCCTTTGAGTGGCAGTGCATCAAAAAACACATGTGTATGGATCGACCTAGATTACCTGAAGCCCTCTCTAGATAAACTGATCAGCCGCTTGACTGTTATAGTGCCACTAAGAACAACAATCGAAAAGATACTCTCTAGTACCTAGGTAGTCGATTAGTACGGCTAAGGGTACGGTCTAGCCTTCTTAGTTATTTCCCTAAGATATTGGATCGAGTACTACTATTGGACCTCACATGTATATCAGAGAGATATACAACAGGAAAAAGCCTTGTCTGTAGAACCCTTGAATACCTAACCCTTGGGGACAGAAACATAAACAAATTAAAACAAACAAGATCTTTTGTCATGCAACTGTGTTCACGTTGCCAAATCACTACACATTTCTTCCTGATTAAGAATTTGGGCATTTCATCACTACAATATTCTTCAGACCGGATTATAACTCCGCAGGTGTAAAAAAAAAAGTTCTGTAAATTTTTGCACCATTATTTGATACCTATTCCATTGGATTCATCTCTTCTCCCTTATCACATTCATACATATCATTTTTTAGCAAATGTTTTTACCCCATCCGCCCCATTTCATTTCCCTTGTCCTCATGGTCCATACCCGTAGCCAAGACTTGGAAGCTCGCTTCAATACCTTGCAATCTAATTTCACCGAGACCCACCAAGAAGTGAAAAAACTCAGTGCCAATGTTGTCTCCATAAATACAATGATATAGTCCTCAATGGAGGAAATCAAACAAGACCAGATGACCCAGTGTGAATCTGTCATTTCGATGCTCTGCACCAAGCTTCATATCCCTATAGATAACCCTTTATCTCACCCACCTTCACATACTGAAGCTGGAAATTCCTCTCATTCCAATAACTTTCAACACCATGACTTTCAACGTGACCTACGCCTCCCATAGGTGGATGTGACCAAATTTGATGGACCAGATCCCACTGGTTGGGGAACCCAAATGAAACATTATTTCTCTTTATATGAAATTACATATGAGTTGGCCAAACTCCTGTATGGTGTTCTCCATCTACACCAAGAAAATTGGCAACGGTGGCAATGGAGAAAAACTTCTCGTCAAGGGTATATTTCTTAGAGACACTTTGTGGCAGAGATTTATGAATGCTTTGAAACTGGCACCAACCATTTGGTCCGTTTGACAAAGTTGAAACAATGAGGAACAATGGGATACTTTGTAGTTGCCTTTGAGCACTTGGATTTTTGGACAGATGGCATGTCTGATGCATTTTTCCATGAGTGTTTTATCAGTGGCCTCAAGGATGAGATTTGAGCCCATGTCCTCATGGATCGACCTCAGAGTTGTGTGGAGGATACTAAAAGAGATAAATAAGAACAACAAGTTGTATCTTCTCAAAACCAGAAACCCTCCTTTATCTATCACACTAAACCAGTAAATCCCACTACTCCCTTCGCTCCACTAAAGATCCAAAAATTGACCAGGGATGAAATGGATTAACGCCAACTCAAAGGAATTTGTTATAATTGTGATGACAAATATTTCTCTGGCCACAAGTGTAAGGAACAAAATATTTTTATGGTCATCTCAGAGGATATTTCGGAAGAGGATGTTGAAACTCCCCTTGTGTCTGAGTCACCTGAAACCACTGACATAGCCCCTCCCTCACACCCTATCGAAGTAGAACTAATCATTTCCCTCAATGCTCTCACTGGCTTTTTCGCTCCCAAATCCCTCAAGCTGATTGGTTACATCAAGCATAGGAAGGTCATCATTTTGGTTGATAGTGGTAGTACCCATAATTTTATTCATCACCGCATTTCCCAAGAAACTCATTTCTACATCCATGCCATCAATAATTTCCAAATCATGATTGCCAATGGTGGTTTCATGAAATGTGGAGGGCGTTGTGAAAATGTGCATATCCAAATTGGTGACTACCACCTGAAATCTCATATGTTTTCTATCGACATGGGTTGTTCTGACATTGTGTTGGGTGTAGACTGGCTAAGGACTTTGGTTCCCACTCTCATGGATTTTAAGGAATTAACCTTGCAATTTGACTAGGAGGGCCACCAATATAAGTTCCAAGGCATCACCGTTGGTTCACCTAAGATCATCAGTTCCCATTGCATGGAAAATATTCTCAAAAAAGATCATTCTGGTGTTATTGCCCAAGTCCATGCTATACAAGAAATAGAGACACCATTGGTGTCGCAAGACCTCCAAGCCATCCTTTATAAACATGAAGTGGTATTTTCCACTCCCCATGGACTCCCTCCTTCCCATGGTGTTCATGATCATTGCATTTCCCTTGTACCAGGAAGCCTTCCTCCCAATATCCATCTGTATCACCACCTCTTTTCCCCAAATAATGAAATTGAGAAAATTGTCCAGGAACTCCTTAATGCAGGTGTTATACGCCCTAGTACGAGCCCTACGCTTCTCTTGTGGTCATGGTCCTGAAGAAATAAGGTTCTTGGTGAATGTGTCCTAACTTCCATGCCCTCAACAAACTTACCATTAAAGAAAAATTTCCCATTCCTGTCATTGATGACCTCTTGAATGAATTGAGTGGTGCACAGTTATTTACTAAACTTGATCTTCATTCTATCTACCACCATATACATATGAAAGAGGAAGACATTCCCAAGACTACCTTTAGAACTCATGAGGGCCACTAGGAGTTTTTGGTCATGCCCATTAGGTTGTGTAATGCCCCCTCCACCTTCCAAAGCCTCATGAATGATGTCTTCTGTCCTTTTCTCCATCATTTTGTCTTATTTTTCTTTGATGATATTCTCATCTATATCAAAATCTGGACATACCATCTTTCTCATGTGGATCAAGTTCTCCATCTACTCTTTTAGCAACAACATTTCCTGAAATAGTCTAAATGAGATTTTTCCACCTCAGAAGTCGATTACTTGGGTCATTTGGTTGGAAAGGATGACATCAGGGTGGATCCTAAGAATATTGAAGCTATGAAAGATTGGCCTCACCCAAAGACTCTCAAAATCTTACATGGATTTATGAGCTTAATAGGTTATTATCACAATTTTTTAAAGAATTATGGAAAGACTGCAACACCTCTCACTCGACTCCTAAAAAATAACTCTTTCACTTAGAATCTAGCAGCTACTCAAGCTTTTCAAACCTTGAAGATGGCCATGTGCACCACTCCAGTCTTGGCCCTTCCTGATTTCACAAAGACCTTTGTCTTGGAATATGGTGCTTCAGGGAAAGGAATTGGTGTTTTCCTTATGCAAGAGGGTTGGCCTTTGGCCTTTACCAACAAGCAACTTTATGAAATAAATCTTGGCAAATCATTCTATGAAAAGGAAATTTTGGCTATTATGCATGTCGTTGATCTGTGGCACCCTTATCTATTGGGGCAACGCTTCCAAATTAAGACATACCATCAAAGCCTCAAATATTTTCCGAAACAACGCATTTCCTCCTTGGAGCAACAAAAATGGGTGACTAAGCTCTTTGGATATGATTATGAGATCATTTATAAGAAAGGAAAAGACAATGTGGTTGTGGATGCACTTTCCTGAAAATATGAAGATGAAGGATCCCTTTTTTCTCTTTCCTTCATTGTAACAGATTGGTTCCAAGCCGTTCGCCAGGAATGGCTACAAGATCTCAAAAGTTTGCATCTGATCCAACAATTTCATTCCAATACTGCAGCCAAGGTACTCTTAGCTCCATGATGAGCTTCGATACAAAGGACTTTTGTATTTAAGTAAACAATCAAAACTTCAATCCATGGTATTTTCTGAGATTCATGATACACCAACAATGGGCCACTCCAATTTCACCAAAACCTATGACAGGGTCAAAAGTTATTTTTTCTGGGATGGTATGAAATAAGAAATTCGTAATTTTATCGCTGGATGTGATGTGTGTTAACGTAAAAAGGGAAAAATAGTCAAATCTCTGGGCACACTACAACCACTTCCAATTCCACTTGCTATCTAGAGGGATATCTCTATGGATTTTATTACAAGCTTACCCAAATCGGAAAATAAATCAGTCATCATGGTGGTTGTTGATTTCCTTTCCAAGTATGCTCAGTTCTACGCTCTTCAACACCCATTTACAACATCCACAGTGGCTCAAATTTTCATGGATCAGGTCTTCAATCTTCATGGCATGCCACATTCTATTGTTTTTTATCGTGACCCAACTTCTACCAGCAATTTTTGGCAATAACCATTCAATCTATAAGGAACCCAATTGTATCTTAGCATAGCTTATCATCCTGAGACTAATGGTCAAACGGAAGTTGTCAACAAGTGTTTGGAAACATATTTGAGGTGTTTTTCCTTAGAAAAGAAAAATCAATGGGCTCAATGGTTACCCCTAACTGAATGGTTGTACAACACTTCACACCATACAACTACACACATGAATCCTTTTGAAACGGAATATGGAAAAAAGCCACCTCCGGTTCTCTCATACTTACCTGGTGTCTTGAAGGTCCAGGTGGTTGACCAAATGATTATAGTTTGAGAGACTATTCTCCATACCCTCAAAGAGAATTTGGTAATGGCACATAGTCACATGAGGAAACAAGCAGATAAAGGTTTCTATGAACATCAATTTGCAGAAGTCGATCAAGTGTTTCTTTGATTGTAACCTTACAAGAAAAATTCCCTCAAGGTCAAGCATTGTGAGAATCTAGTGCCTAAATTTTATGGTCCTTATACCATTCTCAAGCGTGTGGGATAGGTGGCCTATTAGTTAGTTTTGCCCAATGATTTGAAGCTATGTCCTATTTTTCATGTTTCATTCTTAAAGAAGGTGATTGGAACTAAGTGCCAAATTCAAACCAACCTTCTCTAGTTAGACGAAGAAGGATCCATTGGGATATAGCCACAAGCAGTTTTGGACCAGCATGAGTGTTTTCTGCGTTGGAGAACCATCAAGGAAGTGTTAGTCCAGTGGAAAGATACAAATCCCACAGATGCCACTTGGGAACCACCTACCATTCTGCAACAATTTCCACATCTCAAGCCTTGAGGACAAGGTTGTTTTTAAGGGGGAGGACATGTTAGGGTCCTAACCCACACATAGGTAGAACAATATATTCGGATGTAATAAAGATCAATATTAATAAGGCCTTGCAATAAAATATAATAAGTCGAATGTAATAAGACCTAATAGAAGCTTCTTCTTCTAGAAGGATCTTCCTATAGATACTTCTTTTGATAGACATATTTAGTATAAATATGAGTCAAGGGTATGATAACCCTAGCTTGGCTATTATTGTAACAGAGCTCTGCTCGACTCGAGGTTTCTCCTTTGAAGAGGCCCATGAACATTTCTCTCAGAATCAAAGTGTTATTTCTGTTGTTATTCTTATATCATTTTAGTGTTATTATGGTGATTGTTTTGGTTATATTGTTGTTATTATGCCATTTATAGCATTTTATTTCTGTTCTGCATACCTTTTATATCTGGTATATTACAAAATGACCTCCCATTTTGATTCAGTAATAGCATGTGGCTGTAATAATCCTGTTGGATGTCTATGTTCAACCTTCACTTGCTAACATTATAGAAATATAGTAACGTAGCTAACTATATCCTCTTTCATTCCTTTCCATAAGAATAAAGGATTAATATATACCTGCATCTTCATGACTCCAAGATGAGCCATGCATATTACTCGATGATCTTTGTTTAAAATCAAACTTCTTAACTCATCGTTACATAGTACACAAATTATGTTGTTACACCTCAACAATCTGTCATTGTCAAATGAATAACATTCATACTTCGATACCATAATGGTATCTTGTACAATACTATCCTTAACTTCCTTGTACCAATCGTCATCAATACATAGAGCTAGAATATTTTCTCAAAGATTCATCTTAAAAGGTAATACCGAGAATATGCATGGTCTTCAATTCAATGCATCTTCTATTATGTTTATTGTTCCTTTAATGAAAGTAATCTCAAACTCGTACTTGCTAAGTAATTATGACCAATGCCTTTGTCACACATTCAAGTTACTTTGAGTAAATATATACTGCAATCCACATTGATATGCATTTTATTTGAATTTTCTTCCATTCAAATAATGTCTCCAAACTCGTAAGTTATACACACCTGCTAATAACTCCAAGTCATGTGTGGTGTAATTTTCTTCATTCCTTATTAATTTCCTTGAGATGTAAGCGATCACTTGACTGGATTACATCAACAAACTCCCTAGACCTTCCTTGGATGCATCCATGCATACCAATAACTCCTTGTCCATGTTGAGAACCTTCAGTATCGGTGTTGTCGTTAACAACTCTTTAAGATTTTGAAATGCTTCTGTGCATTTTTCTATCCATAAAAAAATCTTGTTTTTCTTCGGCAATTGCGTAATTGGATTTGATATCTTCAAAAAACCTTAGGCGAATCGTCGGTAATATCCCACGAAACACATAAATATATATACTTCTTGTATGCTCATCAGAGTTGGACATTCCATAATAGCCTCTACTTTCGTTGGAACCACATAGATAACTTCTCCATTTATGATATGTCCCAAGTAATGAATCTTTGATTGGTAAAAATAACATTTTGATAGTTTCGCATACAATTTGTTTTCTCTTAGACACTATAGAACCAACTTCAAGTGTTCATCATGATATTCTTTCGTCTAAGAATAAATCAGTATGTAATCGATAAATACTTGAACAAACTTTTCCAAGTATTCACATAATACCCCCTTCATCAAACACATAAATACTCTCAGGGCATTCGTCAATCCAAATGGTAAAATGGTGAAATCATAGTGTTTAAATCTCATCTTAAATGCGGTATTAGAGATATCATCCTCCTTGATCCATAACTAGTGATATCCTGATCTCAAGTCAATCTTAGAAAATATAATTTCTCCCTTCATTTGATCAAATAAACCATCAATCCTTGGAAAAATATATTGTTTCTTGATCGTAACCTTATTCAATTGATGGTAGTCAATACAAAGCCTCCGCGATCCATCCTTCTTTCTAACAAAAATCATCAGCGCACTGCATGGTGACACATTTGGATATATAAGCCCCAAGTCTAAAAATTCGTTCAATTATATTTTCAACTCCCGACATTCTGTCGTTGACATCCAATACGGAGTTCTCAGAATTGGTTTTGTTCCAAGTTTAAAATCTATGGTAAACACCAATTACCTTTCTGGCAACAAACCTGATAATTTTTCAGGAAAGACATCGAGAAACTCCGTTACTACAAGAAGTTTTTCTAACCCTTTTGTATCTCCCTTTTCTTTTAGCGTGAATATGGCTTATAAGTTACACCCATTGTGCATACCTTTTGTAACATCCCATTCTATTGAGCACACTTACATTGACCTATTCTTTGAGGGCACTTGCACACAAGTGATCTAGTTATGGTACATTATGATTTCATTTCAATTATGAGTTATATATATGATGATGATGTATTGTGATTCATTGTTACTTTCAAATATATATTTATTGACATATATTATTGACAAGTTCTCTCAAGTGTGCATGACACATGAAAGATTATGGATGTTGATGGCATCAATGGAATTCCTTGGACTCCAAATTGTCTTAGGGAGTGAATTGTATTTTGATTGTTTTTTTCATTTTATGCACATGTGATAAATGATTTATTTATATATATGGATTTTGACAATATTTTTTCAATGGATGTAGGCTTGATGATGCTTGCTAATCTAATTCACATAAGGAGTAAAGGGGCCATGCAAAGAAGCCTGACATTGAGGGGGAGGTGTGGAAGTGTCCCTATCAAAACCTATGAGCATTCCCATCATGACATGAAATGTATCTTAATGATTACTTAGCTCGAGAGGTGCACGATGGTGTGAGGGTAGACTGAGATAGTCATTCACGAAGAATTCTGAGGGGTACGCCATAAGGATGAATCCTTATTCTTTATAAGCCTTTATTCTATCACAAGGTCAACGGAGTGGAGTTTTGGCTCCAATGGTAGGTGAAACTTCCAAAACTAGTCAAAGGAGAGTGACACCCTTGGAGCACTGAAGTTAATCTTGAAGGGAACGCCACATAATTAAAACATGAATCAATAATTATAGGTGTCCTAGAAAACATTGAAATGTTTAGACCTTGTTAGAATAAAATAATTATTTAGTTACTAAATTATAAACCTAGAATCCTAAGAAGAGTCTAAGACTATGTATAAGCCTAAGTCTAAGACTAAGTCTAAGTCTAATTTTAATTAAAGGACTAATTAAAAATATTAAATAAATTAAAAGAATTGAGGTAAAATCAAACCCTAGGAAAAAGGTGAATACAAAACTAAAGGTTGGATAAAATGTACATGTGTGCATGAAATTAATAAAAGAGATTTTAAAATAGAAAGAAATAATAATATGAGAGAATAAGCCTACACATAGAATAATATCTCGAGTCAAACTACCACTAAGTCTAACAAGAAGAAGACTCTTAATTCAACTTTAACTAAGATTTAGGTATGATACACTCATTCAATGAGAATTTGATTTGTTGAACACAAGGACAACTAAGAGTGAAAATAGGAAGACATTGGGGAATGTGAGGGAAATTGTCTTTTTAAATAAAATAAAAATGATAATTACTTGTGCAACTTCGGGAGAGTATGACAAGTGTGTGGGTAAAAAATCATAATTAATTAAATAAAAAAAGTTAATTATTTGTGCATGAGGACATGTGTGAGTGGGTAAATTTCTATAAAAAAAATGGTGTAGAAGCGAAATGGATCTTACCTTTGATAGTATTAACCTTATCCTCCCAAAATTGGCTTGACTGTGTTTTACTTATAAAAGTTTGGATTCCAAACATGAGAAAGAGTGGAATATCTTCCTTGCGAGACAAGCTTTAGCGAGGGTAAAGAGGGAGCGCAAGTTGTTGGAGGACACCCTCAATTCTCGGATATCATTGGTGCCTTCTGAAATTTTAATGTAATAAGAGTAATCTTGTTTAATATAAATAGATCCATTTTGTAACTCTGGAAATAAATTTTGCAAGTTGTTGAAGAGTCTTTCTGTAGCCCAGAATTTGGAATTTCTTGGGTTTGCTGTAATTTTATTTTACAATTCCGACAGTTGTAAATTTATCGATCGTTGCCAAATTGATTTCCAACCCAGAATTCAAAATTCCTTTGCTCACTGCCAATTAAATTTACAGACCCTAAATTCGTGATATTTTTATTTCTTCGTTGTCAATTATTTGTAAATCCGAATTTTAAAAATTGCTAGTCGTTGTAATTTTATTAAAATACTTTTAGAAAAGTAATTTTTATTTTAACCATTTCATAAGAATTTGCAGCTCTGAAAAACTATATATGAAAAACTATATATGTCGAACGCCGTAAAGTTATTTCAATTCAAAATGTTGAATTCCATTGAGTCGTTATAAAATAATGTGCAAATACAAATAGAATTTTGTATGGACTTGTAAAACTTAATT
>JASDQU010712544.1:15791-27403 GCA_032191745.1 Picea mariana | reverse complement strand
GACCCAGATCACAACGGAGGATGGATGGTCCGAATTTCAAAGCGTTTTGATGATTTCCGTTGAGGCCACGTGTCCCTCGTTGAATGGGAACGGAGATTTGAGGTAAGTACAAAGAACGGTGTTGAATTGAATTCTGTTGGGGTTATGGTCACGGTGTATGGTCGTGGGGTGCTTACTTCATGCATAAAGTTATTTTCCGTTGGGTGCTAATAAAACCAAAGGTGCTTAATTTGACAAATTCGGCAATTTGACAAATTCGGCAATAGTCCCGCCAAGTAAAACGAAATTGCAAATGTTAGTGACAGTTAGCTAATTTAGCCCTGTCAAAGAATGATGAAGACCATATGCAAGAAAGATTCCAGTACAGAAAATGACGGAATCGAAGATCTGCTTCGACATAGCAGGGTGAGCCTGCATTACACCCTTAACCATAAACCACTCCTATAACACATGAAAACAACATATTAATTATGCGTCTCCAAAACAAATTTATAAAATTACCTCTAATCGTTCTATAACCACCTTTAATGTACAACAAGGTTTTGACATTTGACTTTTGATGTGGAAAAGTGGAAAACATTTTGATTGTATTTTTTTGATATTATAGAATTCAAATTAAAATTTATGTTTTATCCTTAGATAGAAATATGTGGGATTGAGGTAATGAGAGGAGAAAAATATATCAAGGGACATAGTCTCAAACCTAGTATTTGAAGTGATAAATTAATAATCCAAATAGTAATATATTGGTGGCAGGGTGATTTGGCAAGGCTCAGAGTTACTATCAATGCTCATGTGGTAAGTTAGCTTGATAGATACAAGCAATGTAGATAGAAGATGATCCAATCCAACAACATTTTGATAGCTAATTCAACGAGATAATAATAGAATAAAATATGTATCAACAGTTTATGAGATAGAAGGAATTTGACACATCACATGATTACACCAATCTTCCTAAGCACAATATTATAATACATTTTCTTAGAGTTTCCTTGGAAATGTACAATTTGAAGCGGGTGCATTTGGAGTTACACCATTTGGCTATATTAGGGGATGTCATTTCACTGTGAGGTATCAAGAACCGTAGATATGTGCCTTATATCCTTTGGGCATATAGTCATTATTCTTTGAACTAATATTTCTTTTTTAACAATATTTGAATGTAAATCCTACTCTTGATTATACCTTCTTGACTTTTCTCTTTGGGGCATGAAGTTGTTTGATTTATATTTTCTCTAAAAATCAAACTCTCTTTCTCGTTCTACTGTTACAAAACCACAAAGATTTTTTCTTTTTGGAAAAAATTAAACTGGTGCTCAAAGATGAGCTTATCTATGTATAGGCCTATATATACCCTACTTTAAGTCATCAAAACATAATATAATGGGCAAGGGCATTGAATGCTTGAAACCATCATTTTTTAAAATTCATTTGTGTATTTTCTACCACATTGTCAACTTCCAATTAATCAACTTGCAAGGAGGATATGGGAAATGATTTATGAAACTAATCAATATTTTCTTGTTGCCATTATTCTCTGCAATTTCAATTTGTTTTAGGGCACCAATATTACTTTTCCAAGTAAAAATGTACTACAGTATTTAACAAAATATAATTCCAATAATGGTATTTATGTAGAGCTCTCATGGATTCATTTTGTAAAATGTCGGTTTAGCAATAACCATTCTAATAATGTAATAGTGGATTTTCTCTCATTGATAGATTTTACATATTGTTGATGTAACAATCACACCAGTGTAGCACTAATATCATTGTAGAAATAATGTTAGTGCAACAAGAACATTGATGGAGAAATAATGTTAGTGTTATTCCTCAAGTTGTTGTTGCTACAACTGTTGCATTTCTTTTGAACCCAAATAAAAAAGTTGTAAGATTATTCGATATAGTACTATTGTAGCAAAAACATTGATGTTAGACTTATTTCAGCAACAATGTATTCTTCCAAGGGATAACCTCATTTTACAATATAACAAATGCACAAGATGAGACACCCACTAAAACAAGGTTTCCTTGGCATATATAGGAGACAAAGGGTACAATTACATTTGAAGGGTCTAGTCGACCAATAAGGACAACACTAATATAACAATAGAAACACAATAAGTCAATATTTATGGCTTAACATGCCCCTCCCCTTAACAAAAATTTGTCCCTCAACACTTGATTAGTTGTGGATGTTTCTACATGAAGAACTCATCTTCCCATGTCGCCTCTTCTACTGGTGGGTTATTCCACTTGATGACGTACTTAGTGATTGTTCAATTTCGTAGTTATTTGATCCTTATTTCAAGGATGTTTCTGGTTGTAGTGTGATTTTACCTTCCTCGTTAATCTCGAGTAAAATAGTCTACACCGGTATCTTGTCACCGATTACCTTCTTTAAGAAAGAAACATGGAAATGCAACTCCAATTTGTAATCCATACTTCTAATCCTCTACAACATCTTAAAGGGACCGTAGTGATGGTCCTCGGACTATTCGTGGCTAGGTGATCCAAAATGAATCTAAGAACCAAAATGGGTCCAGGAAGGCCTAAAAATCAAAGTTCTCATAATCACTTCAAAACATAATCACTTCATAATCACTTAAATACATGTTATCTCATATAGTTATGAGGAGCCCACTCTTCAAAGAAATTTTCAAGAGTCTCAATTTCCCTCTAAATATACAAGAAATATGCCTAGCGATTTGGTTGTCTGAGGAAAGAGTGAAATATTTCAAATGCCCACTGAATTTACAACCAGAGCTTCACAAAATTTGGTGTGCAATGACATATTTTTTTGTACTAAGTTATCTTTATATTTTCCACATGACTACACATTTAAAGATGCATGTTTTGAAGAATATGAAGAGGAGTATGCATTAGAAGATATGAAATTAATTGAGGGATTAGTCCCAGACTCAATTTTTCAGTCAAATGGAATTTTCGATTTCTATATTAATAATTAGCATAACAAAAAAAGTTGATTTCTGAAATTCCATTCCATGAATTTTCCATATATAAGAAAGTATATGATGAGTATGAGGAAGATTATCAGTTGCTAGGTTCAAACACTGAAGTTGCAATATTACAAATACAATATAATATGAAGAACATAAATATTGAGCAAGCAATAACAAAACAACAATGATATATCTAGAGAAATATTAGAATAATACTAGAATAACACCAAAGAGAGCTCCTTTATTAATGATAGCAATGTTCACTTACCTCTTCGAGTGGACAAACTCTAGCAGAGCAGAGATCTATTACAATAATCTTCAAGACAACTTATCCAATGCTTCCTACCCAACGCAACTTGAATGAGCTCAAACGAACATTGTATGAGCAAGATATCGTGTTCTGTTCATTTTTCCAAACAAGCAAAAAGTCAAACTGGTCAAAGTCAACGTTGACATTAGCAAGTACGATAGGTGATGTCAACATGCATCAAGATGACTTCATGATGATGTCATCATCTTGACATGGCATCATCCAGAGATGACACGTGGAAGGTGATGTGGTTGTACGGATGGACACGTGGCAGTTGACCGTGCAGTACGACCTAACACATGGCAGGTGACTGGGCGGTAAAGAATTACACATGTCAGACAAGTGGTAGGGTGGCTGGGTTGTACGGACTGACACATGTCAGATAGGTGGCAGGGTGACAGGTTGTACGACAGATGATGTGTGTAACGACCCTAATTGAATAAATGATTAAAGATTATTAAGTAAGATCCAATTAAAGGAATAATTGAGGATTAACTAAGTAATAATAATCGAGCTGAATATCACATTTAATGACCTGTGACATAAATTTAAGAGATCAAAAAAAAAAAAAACGGAGATAACAGGAATTGTGTATGCATTAGAGGGTGGCGTATGCAGGGCGAGAAGCCCAGAAATCCCGAGATGATAAAAATATTAATGAAGGGACGAAGGATGGAGGACGAGGGTGGTTGTGAAGTAAATGCGTGAGTCGGCAGGGAGGAATAAGGGACGGGAAGAGGGGGATGTGCGCACCATTCGACAGAGGAGGGGGAATGGATGTTGTGGACTGGAATTGTTGAGCCGACTATATTGGCGGGGAACTATTGTATTCTGCGGTGAGCAAAGAGTCTGCACTATTGTGTCTTGCCATGAGCAGAGAGCCTCTAGACAGTTATGTTTTTCCATGAGCAGAGAGCCTCTGGACTGTTGTGTTTTGCTGTGAGCAACGATTTTCTGTGCACTATTGTATTTTGTGGACTGTTGGCTTGCTGTGAGCAAGGAGTAGAGTTCCTGGTTGAGATTTTATCTAGGGAGGCACCGGGTTGCTGGAGGTTTTGGGCACGGAGGGCCAGGATATCCGTAGATATCCTGGAGCTAGGTAGTTTTCTAGTTGGCAGGGAGGATAGTAGTTTTGGGCAGTTATTTTCCTGTTTGTGGCAGGGTTGATCTGTGTAGCAGGGAGCAAAAAGGCAGCAGCAAGGCAAAGAGGCAACAGAAATTAGCATCAGATCTAGGTACTTGTTAAGTTATGTATTTATTTCATTCTGCCATGAATTTAGTATTTATTGATAAATCTAAGTTACTGAAGTTGCTGTTATAAAATTCAATATCATGCTATGAAGTTTTGTTTTAGTTTACTTTCATAAAATGTTTAGGAAACTTAATGATTTTTAGAAATATATGGGCATTACATATGGTATCAGAGCGTCTTAGTTCGAAATCTGGGCCTAAGGGCCAAAACCCCGAGTGTTAACTCCAGCCACGCTTAAACTACAAACAAAACATGTTCAGTTTGACCCAATATGACTGATACAGTACCCGAAAATATACTCAGGTAGTATCCCTTCATTATCAAAGCAAATGATCTCATAGATGTATCACAAGCAACTGCTTTAGGCAATATCCTGTAAATGGATTATGTATGGTTACTACAGTTTTAGTCTAAATATTCAATGGAACGCCCTTTAAATTAAGTGGCGGTAAACCAGATAGTTTGAAGGATCACTTCCCACGAAATGGCTACCATTAAAGCAGCCCAATAAAGCTATTAAGCACGAAAACAGAGTTGATAATTTAATTATACTTGAGCAGTACTTGTCAATGAAGTTTCGGGTAAGATAGACACCTGAAATCGATGAAAATGTCGAAGGGAAGCTTCTATTGAAGGCTTGAAACTGGGAAGATTCAATAACTACACGAACCATACTAAATAAAATGCAAAAAGACAATTGTGGGACCTTGAAAAGGCCTATTTCACCTCGAACTTACCTAAATGGGGGAAACTGTCGATGCGCAGTCGGAAAAAGGAAATTTAGCAGACTTGTACCGCACAGGAATAGTGTGAACTAATTGCCTGTATTAAGCCTCGATGATTGTAATAATGAACTATAGACCCATATAAATTTCAACCGTGCCAAGAGAGAAATTTTAACACTACGTAATGTTTTGTACAACTAATCGATTTTCCCAAAGAAGAGTTGTTTGTTATACGGGAGAACGGATCTGCGCCGTCAGATCTCGGGTGGAATCCCGTCAGTCGTTAGATCTAGAAAAGTTGCGCGGGGTTTAAGCCCTAGCGTGCATAGGAGGATTCCTAGAAGTGTCATCGAGAAATCTGAGTCATCAGGGTTTTGTTAAGTCTGAGAATCGAGACCTTGTGGTTCTCGAAATCCTGAGAACGGATCCTAGCCGTTGATGTCGGCAGGACACGTGTCAGCGTTTTGGGGAGGCATCGGGATTTTACCATCGGAGATTTTAGGAGTGTAGAACCGTTGCAACAGGAAATCATGATTCGCGATTTTTCGATAGGATCGGAGTCGTCCAAATGGTAGTGACGCGTGTCGGAAGATCCTGGAGAGTCGTGAAATCGGGATTTTCGGAGACGTGAGACTTGTGCACGTTGAAATCGCGATACGCAATTTCTCGATCGGATCTGGACCGTCCAGTGTGCGTGACGCATGTCAGGAGATCCCGAAGAGTCGTGGATCGGGAAATCGAGGTTTTCGAAGACAAAGAAAGCGCGTCGCTGGGAATCGCGATCGGCGATATCCTGATAGTGACATAAGCATGAGGGACCTCTAGAGTCAGAATGGAGGATAGGTGTCCGTCATCCGGGAAGAGTCGAGAAATCCATGGGAAAATCCCGACACAATCACAGTCGTCCATCTATGGGACAGGTGGCAACCATCGAAAACCATCGGCGTTTGGCCCATCGGGAAATCGAGAATCCCGGGGACATGATGTTTAAGCACTTTGAATTCACGATCCGTGAAACCCCGATGAGTGGGGGCCAGCTGTCATCACAGCAGAGGAGAAAGACAGAGGCGTAGTGAAGGTCGGCTGTCAGCCAACCGGGGAATCAGGATATCGGGATTTTCGAGGGCAAGGAATACTCGCATGATGGAGTCGCGATTCGTGATATCCCGACGGGAGTTATGAACCATCCATCGGCGAGGACGCGTGGCATGAGATCCTAACGAGTCGGTGTTTGGGGGCATCAGAGTTTTCGAGGGTAAAGAAATTGTGCAATAGGAAATCATGATCCGCGATTTCCCGACACAGTCGAAGCCGTTCGATTGGAGGGACACATGTCAGAGGATCTAAAGGAGTCAGGATTCGGCATTTTGGGTTTCCCACATACGAAGGAATCACGATCGGAGAAGTCGCGAAATCCCGAAACGCGACGGGTCCCACAACCATAGCGTTTAAGTGGAAGACAGGTGTCACTCCATATCGGGGTTCAAAGCTCGGAAGGTCCAACCTTACCGAGAGTTAACAACAGGTGGCATTGGAGATCGGAGGATCGGGGATCCTGAGGACGTAAGTCCTACACCTTTCAGTTTTGCAAAGTCCAAAATCCTGATAAGGGATAATACTGCGGTCACAAGGCGAGGTCGTGTGGATCACAAGCATAGCTTAAAGGGCTAATGCATTAGGAGCTCATCGGGGATCGGGGAATCAGGAATCCTAAGGACAGGCACGCATTGACATCACAAACGTCGAAACCCCGAATCCCGATAGGGTGATACAAGGATACGGTCGCAGAGGCGGTCATATGGACCAAGCTCGTAGTAAAAGGGGCTAACGAAGAAAAGGGCCCATCGGGAAAGTTGAGCACAAAATCTCGATAGGAGGGTTTATGGTAACAGGATTGTGAGCACGGTCGTATGGACCAAGGTATAGTCAATAAGGGGCTAGCTCATAAAGACTGAGCCCATCGCGAATTGGGGTTTGGAGAGGTAAAGATTTCACGACAGCAAAAAGTCTGAAACCCCGATACAGAGTCGGGGATAAGTCACGGTAGGTGCAGAGGCCGTGACGAGCACGTTGAACCCATGCGGGCCCAAACCCTTGTAAGTATGTTTAATAATTTTTATATAATATAAAGTGTTAAAAATAATTTAAAGTAAATTAAATAATTTAGTATAAATAATTTATATATAAATAAGATTAAGTAGTATAAAATTAAAGTAAAGATAAATTGGGTTAAATTAGTGTATAATAATTTTAAAATTAATTATTTTAGTGTAAGTTTAATCTACCTTAAAGTTCGATGTTAACCAAGCTTAGATGCTTCATCCTAACCCAAACCAAGCCAATTCCCCTGATGGAGTAATGTTTGTTTACAGACAAGTAAAGAAAACTTACGCCCAACCCTGTTTCTAAGTTTAAGTAGCACCAATATGAAACGTCCTTGAACTCACCCGGACAACTTTGGGGTGATCCAGGTTAAGTCATACAGGATGGTCAGGGCTCGAAGGGGTCGAGGTAGGGGAGCGTCGTCACGGGCACCACCGACGCCACCCACACCATCAACACCACCAACACTATCAACACCACCGAAACCATCAGCACCACCACCACCATCGCTTGAACTAGCCCTCATATTGCACTCGTTGGAATCCATTAACGAGACTTTGAAAGGGCGCCAACCAGCAGGAACTGAAGTGGAACCCCCACCATCTGGAATGGGTAATCTAGAAGCATCAAGGAACTCAAGGGGAGAATTTCCACCTGAAGACATCACGCGAGAATTGCAGAAGATCAAACTTCCGGAGTTTGCCGGAGGTCGCGCCAGTGAACGCGTGGAAGCATGGTTGGAAGGCATGACAAGATGTTTTGCCTTAATGGATTATGCATCCAATTCAAAGGCAAGGATCGTAATTTTCCAGTTAAGAGACAGCGCCTTAAACTGGTGGGGAAACTTGGAAAGGCAACTACACCTTACCCCAGACACAGTATCTTGGGAACTTTTCGAGGAGAGGTTCCGAAGAAAGTATCTACCAGCATACTACGAGGAACAACAAGTAAGGGCATTTCATGCCTTAGTACAAGGAAACAAGACTGTAGAAGAATATGAGATCAGGTTTATGGAACTGGTCAAATATGTTTCGTATATGGATAATGACCAGCGACAGGCAGAACGCTTCGTTTATGGATTGAACCCGAAGATAAGAGCTATGGTGTGGATGTGGAAGCCGTCTTCAGTAGCAGAGGCGGTAGAAAATGTGTGTTACACAGAAGAACACATTAACTTAACAGGGGGTGCAAGATCGACATTTCCGCAACGCCCTGGATTTGTAGGAAAGACCCCGAGGAAATTTCCTAGGGGAGGGGGCTCAAGGCCACCACCTTATGGTAACAGAGTCGTGCCAAGGAAAGTAGCTACAGGGATTTCAATGGCAGCTAGTGCAGCATCTCGTTCACCGCCAACAGTGCAGACAGGTCCACAACCATCTCGGGGAACAGCTAGTAGGGGCAAGGGTTCCAGGGGAAGGAACTCATTTCAAAGACAGACACATAACAATGCACAGGTTCAATCTCGTATTGCCTGTTGGAGATGCGAAGGACCCCATTACGAACGGGACTGTCCAGAGTTACAATCAGAGTTTGTGCATAGAGGAGGAAAGGCACCAATGGGGAGGCCAAGTAGCAACCATCAGATTTACGCAGCGATTAACAACCGCCAGGTTGAACGTCAATCCACCGTAGTGGAGTCGTCAGGTACGCTAAATCATATTAATGTTAAGATTTTTTTTGATTCTGGTGCGACAGATAGTTTCATTTCACCATCTGCATTAGAAAGGAGTGGGTTGGCAGCCTACAAGCATGATGACTTTAAACAAGTCGAGATGGCTTCGGGGGAAAAACAAGTTGTAGGACCTAGTGTCGATAATTGTATAGTAAACCTAGGAGTGTGCACTACCAGGTTGAAGGTATACGTCACTGCTCTTGGGGCATATGACTTAATCATTGGAATGGATTGGTTAGCAGCTCATCGAGCTTTGATAGATTGCTTCGCAAAGAAGGTGCTTTGTGTCAATGATGAAGGAAAACCGATAGAGATTCAGGGTGTACAGAGAAAAGTGTCATTACGCTTTATATCAACTATGAAGGTCAAGCGATACTTGAGACAAGGGTGTCAACTTTATGTAGTAGAGGCAGTGAAAGACAGGAAGGGACCCTCATTAGATCAGTATCCGGTCTTGTCAGAATTTCAAGATGTTTTCCCGAACGAGTTAGCGGGGTTACCTCCGGAAAGGGAGCTTGATTTTACTATTGAGCTAAAGCCTAGTGCAGAACCAATATCCAAGACTCTGTATCGTATGACGGCGCCGGAACTTTGTGAATTGCAAATGCAGTTGAAGGAGTTACTAGACTTAGGGCTAGCAAGGCCCAATGTCTCACCTTGGGGCGCACCGGTAATTTTTGTAAAGAAGAAGGATGGATCCTTATGACTGTGTATAGACTACAGGGACTTGAATCGTACTATAGTGAAAAATAGGTACCCAATGCCACGAATAGATGACCTCTTCGATCAGATGAAGGGAGCAGCGGTATTCTCAAAGATCGATTTGCGATCTAGATATCATCAGCTAAGGATTAAGGAAGGTGATATCCCAAAAACTGCCTTTCAAACTCAGTTTGGACATTACGAGTTTGTTGTGGTACCTTTCGGATTGACTAATGCACCAACAGTGTTCATGAGCCTCATGAACGGCGTATTCCGAAGGTACTTAGACCGTTTTGTACAAGTTTTTTTGGATGACATTCTCATCTATTCCAGGAATGAAAGAGAACATGAGGAACACTTGCGAATAGTGTTGTCTTGCCTTAGGGAGAACAAACTGTATGGGAAGCTGTCGAAGTGTTCCTTCTTCCAGACAAAGATCCATTATTTAGGTCATATCATTTCAGGCAAAGGAATCTCGGTTGACCCAGAAAAGGTAAAGGCCATTATGGAATGGCCAGTACCGAAGAATGCCCATGAGGTAAGGAGCTTCATGGGGCTAGCAGGTTACTACCGGAGATTTATGGAAGGATTTTCAAAAATAGAGAAACCCATCACCACTTTGCAATGCAAGGGGGTCAGGTATGAATGGACAGAAGAATGTGATAGTGCGTTCATTGAACTTAAGAGATTACTAACGAGTACGCCAATTCTACGAGTGCCAGATATGGAAAAGGACTTCATGGTCTGCACGGATGCCTCGAAACAAGGATTGGGGGCCGTGCTAATGCAGGATGGAGGAGTGATAGCTTATGCGTCAAGAAAGTTGAAGAAGCACGAAGAGTTATACGTGACTCATGATTTAGAGTTGGCAGCTGTAATGCTAGCTCTGAAACTTTGGAGGCACTATCTTGTAGGGCAAAATTTTGAACTCAAAACGGACCATCAAAGCTTAAAACATCTCTTCACTCAAAGAGATCTGAATGCCAGGCAAAGGCGATGGAGTGAGTTTATGAGTGAATATGATTTTGGTATTTCATATATAAAGGGAAAGGAAAATGTGGTCGCAGATGCCTTGAGTAGGAGACCACGTATCTTCTCCTTGGTGACCTTAAAGGTCAGTCTGAGGGAACAGGTGTTGACACAACTACTAGAAGACAGTTGGTATTTAAAGGTTACTTCATACCTATAGAGCGGGAGGCAAATAGACCCAAAGTATGAAGGATATAATCTGGAAACAGACGGATTGTTAAGATATCGAGGAAGGATGTACATCCCTGAGAATGGGGATATTCGAAGCATCATACTGAAGGAAACCCATAGATCACTTTATTGTGCGCATCCGGGAGTTAAGAAGATGTATGCAAAGATGAAGAAACTCTTTTTTTGGGTAGGCATGAAGCGTGATGTAGTCCATTTCATCGCCAGATGCCTAGAGTGTCAACAAGTGAAGGCCGATCACCATCACCTGGCAGGCCTCCTACAACCACATGATGTTCCTATGTCTAAATGGGAAGTCATCTCAATGGATTTTGTTGTAGGGTTTCCACTCACATCTCATAGACACAATGTCATTCTTGTGATAGTGGATAAGTTAACCAAGAGTGTTCATTTCATTCCGGTTAAAGACACATACGATGTTACTGATGTGGCTCGAGTGTTCTTAAGCGAGGTTATCCGTTTGCATGGGATACCTAAGAAGATTATTTCAGATAGGGACTCCAGATTCACTTCTAGATTTTGGACAAGTTTACAGTCAGCATTGGGGACTCAATTGAACTTAAGCACAACTTATCATCCTGAAACAGATGGGCAAACTGAGAGAGTAAATCAAGTTATGGAAGACATGCTTAGGATGTATGTAATGGATAATCAAACCCAGTGG
>JASDQU010712544.1:2824-15771 GCA_032191745.1 Picea mariana | reverse complement strand
GACCATCAAAGCTTAAAACATCTCTTCACTCAAAGAGATCTGAATGCCAGGCAAAGGCGATGGAGTGAGTTTATGAGTGAATATGATTTTGGTATTTCATATATAAAGGGAAAGGAAAATGTGGTCGCAGATGCCTTGAGTAGGAGACCACGTATCTTCTCCTTGGTGACCTTAAAGGTCAGTCTGAGGGAACAGGTGTTGACACAACTACTAGAAGACAGTTGGTATTTAAAGGTTACTTCATACCTATAGAGCGGGAGGCAAATAGACCCAAAGTATGAAGGATATAATCTGGAAACAGACGGATTGTTAAGATATCGAGGAAGGATGTACATCCCTGAGAATGGGGATATTCGAAGCATCATACTGAAGGAAACCCATAGATCACTTTATTGTGCGCATCCGGGAGTTAAGAAGATGTATGCAAAGATGAAGAAACTCTTTTTTTGGGTAGGCATGAAGCGTGATGTAGTCCATTTCATCGCCAGATGCCTAGAGTGTCAACAAGTGAAGGCCGATCACCATCACCTGGCAGGCCTCCTACAACCACATGATGTTCCTATGTCTAAATGGGAAGTCATCTCAATGGATTTTGTTGTAGGGTTTCCACTCACATCTCATAGACACAATGTCATTCTTGTGATAGTGGATAAGTTAACCAAGAGTGTTCATTTCATTCCGGTTAAAGACACATACGATGTTACTGATGTGGCTCGAGTGTTCTTAAGCGAGGTTATCCGTTTGCATGGGATACCTAAGAAGATTATTTCAGATAGGGACTCCAGATTCACTTCTAGATTTTGGACAAGTTTACAGTCAGCATTGGGGACTCAATTGAACTTAAGCACAACTTATCATCCTGAAACAGATGGGCAAACTGAGAGAGTAAATCAAGTTATGGAAGACATGCTTAGGATGTATGTAATGGATAATCAAACCCAGTGGGAAAAGTACCTACCTTTGGTAGAGTTTGCTTACAATAACAGTTATCATAGTTCCATCGAAATGCCACCATACGAAGCTTTGTATGGAAGACCATGCAGAACACCATTGAGTTGGGATAGACTAGAAGACCGAGTAACAGTTGGGCCAGAATTGATTCAAGAAATGGAGGAACAGGTAATTCAGATCACGCAGAGACTAAAGGAAGCTCAAGATAGACAGAAAAGTTATGCGGATGCACACAGGACCGACTGAATTTATGAAGAGGGGGACCAAGTTTTCATTTGTATCAGGCCTAATAAGAGTACCATACGGTTCGGGAAGGGGACAAAGTTGTCACCACGGTTTATTGGGCCATTTAGGGTCCAAGAGAAAATTGGAACCATTGCCTATCGTCTCGTACCACCACCCCACTTGCATAAAACTCATAATGTATTTCATGTATCTGTTTTACGTCATTATGTTGCTGATGAATGACATAAACTAAATTGGAAAGAATTGCAGGTATCGGACGTGGGAACCCTCACAGTCGAACCGTTATGCATATTGGACCGTAGAGTCCGACAGCTCAGGAACCATCTAGTAGACCAAGTTAAGGTCCATTAGGACAAGTATAGTCCCGGATCTGCTACTTGGGAGGACGTCGAGACACTACGGCGAGACTATCCATCACTATTTTGACCACCTCGAGAACGTGTTTCTCGAAGGAGGGGTGTAGGTAACACCACCTTTTGAATTAGACAACCAGGATTACCTGAGGCCTATACACTTTATTTCCTAGTCACAGTGAAACTATTAAGTGATATATTTAAACTTTAAACTTATGAACAACAATGAATGTTTAAGTGTTGTTGATGATGATGCATGTAATGCGATCTATTATGTGAATGGAAATTTTATGAATGTTTAAATGCTATAGATGATGATGTATATGATGAGACATATTGTGAGAAAGAGAAATTGTTGAATGTTTAAATACCATTAGAATGATGTTGGATACGATGAAATCTATTTTGGTAAATGATAATCTTGTGAATGTGTAAAAAGTATGAATTATGGGATATTGTGAAATCTAATTCAAATTGGAAAACTTTGATGTTAATGTATTGGTACGGGGATACCAAATTGAAATGATGAAAGTATGCAATTATATGATGATAATGCATAGAAAAATATGAGTTGTGTTGCAGACTAATCTGCAGGTTATGGGCTATGAAATAGCCAAGTGATAATGATGATGAAAATGGATATCAGGACCACTAACTGGAAAACATTATGGTATGAATAATGTGTGTAAAATTATATTGATTTGGATTCATTGTTGTGATATGTGGACTAGTGCATGATTATGCTATGATTTTGGTGCTAACACTGCCCAAAACCAAATAAACAATGACAAAACCTACAGTAACACGGTGCCCCTGTATGTTCCATTGTAGGGTGTTGACCCTAGTTCTATTGGGAGGGGTGGAGGCATTTCCCACCGTGTATCCTCCATTGTAGGGTGTTGACCCTAGTTCTATTGGGAGGGGTGGAGGCATTTCCCACCGTGTATCCTCCATTGTAGAGTGGGCCATCGTAGGGGTGGACCTTAGATCCAATTAGGAGGGGTGGAGGCATTTCCCACCGTGTATCCTCCGAAACCTGAAGTCATGGGAGAATGGTGCTAGTCACGCTCCCCAGGTCGTGTGATAATGACTGTCAGTTGCCTGCTAGGGAAGCTTGGTTGAGATAGCGACACTTCCACTTACAGTTTCTATTTGGAGTTAGGTCAGTACAGCTGACGCTCCAAGATAGTCTAGCATAGGACGGATAGGAATGGAGTTGGAAGTAGGTTAGGGAGGAAGGATGAGTAGAATAGTTGAGACTTTATGGAGATCTGTCATGTGGTGGAATTTGATGAAGAAAAATATGTATATAAGAATATTCATTATTAAGTAACTAAACCACAGTGGTTTAAAAAAAAAAAAAAAAATTGTTACTGAACTGGACAATTGCAATAAAAAGGATTTCTCACACAAATAAGTGATTGTTGTCTTTTATAAAATACTAGCCTTGCTGACTGGATTGAATGCATACGTAAATTATTAAAGAATGACAGTTTGATTATTAGTACATGCACGAGGTTTGCATGTACTAGCTACACATGCATTCTTTGTACATATACATTAGTATGTATGGACTTCTTGATTTACTTACTGATATTGTCAATTACTTGCTGTGAATGTATGAACCATGCCCTTTTCCTTTGTAACATCAGATACCTTAACTTCGGGACGAAGTTTCTTGAAGGGTGGGTGTATGTAACGACCCTAATTGAATAAATGATTAAAGATTATTAAGTAAGATCCAATTAAAGGAATAATTGAGGATTAACTAAGTAATAATAATCGATCTGAAGATCACATTTAATGACCTGTGACATAAATTTAAGAGATCCAAAAAAAGAAAAAACGGAGATAACAGGAATTGCGTATGCAATAGAGGGTGGCGTATGCAGGGCGAGAAGCCCAGAAATCCTGAGATGATAAAAATATTAATGAAGGGACGAAGGACGGAGGACGGGGGTGGTTGTGAAGTAAATGCGTGAGTCGGCAGGGAGGAATAAGGGACGGGAAGAGGGGGATGTGCGCACCATTCGACAGAGGAGGGGGAATGGATGTTGTGAACTGGAATTGATGAGCTGGCTGTATTGGCGGGGAACTATTGTATTATGCGGTGAGCAGAGAGTCTGCACTATTGTGTCTTGCCGTGAGCAGAGAGCCTCTGGATGGTTATGTTTTGTCGTGAGCAGAGAGCCTCTGGACTGTTGTGTTTTGTTGTGAGCAATGATTTTCTGTGCACTATTGTATTTTGTGGACTGTTGGCTTGCTGTGAGCAAGGAGTAGAGTTCCTGGTTGAGATTTTATCCGGGGAGGCACCGGGTTGCTGGAGGTTTTGGGCACGGAGGGCCAGGATATCCGTAGATATCCTGGAGCTAGGTAGTTTTCCTAGTTGGCAGGGAGGACAATAGTTTTCGGCAGTTATTTTCCTGTTTGTGGCAGGGTTGATCTGTGTAGCAGGGAGCAGAAAGGCAGCAGCAAGGCAAAGAGGCAACATAAATTAGCATCAGATCCAAGTACTTGTTAAGTTATGTATTTATTTCATTCTGCCATGAATTTAGTATTTATTGATAAATCTAAGTTACTGAAGTTGTTGTTATAAAAGTCAATATCATGCTATGAAGTTTTGTTTCAGTTTACTTTCATAAAATGTTTAGGAAACTTAATGATGTTTATAAATATATGGGCATTACAATGTGGTCCAATCATGGATTGCCACGTGGCCCAATCTGGTGGTGCTACATGCCACCCTGCGGATGGCCAATGACAAATAGGAAAAATATTGGTAAGGGCTGGGGTCGAACCCACGACCTCTTGGGGCTCCCATGACTTCGCAACAGAGGTTGACCATTAGGCTATATGTGTGAGGCTTTTTAATCCATCTGCAAATTTTGGTTTTGTTGAAGCTCCGGGAGCGGATAACACTAAGGCACTGGCTCGGGGGCTAGCCCATCGGACCGGTAACCATCACCACGCTACCAGAGGCATAGCCAACAGCCAGGGTCGACTGACGGGGGGGCCTATCCCGTCCGATCAGACCCTAGGTCCCGTGTACTCTCCATACGACCAGGAGAAAATGGAGGTTAAGGGGTCAGCGCATAGCGCTTGGCCACATGGTGGGCGCACATATGACCAGGGGCTCAGAATTCAAGGGTTTTACCCTGTATTATTCCCAAATTTGGGTTTTTTTACCTTAATATATGATTGTTTTTGTGGATTTTCAGCCTATTTGGGGGGATTTTGGCCATTATTGGAGGATCTAGAGCTCTTTTTGAGGCTAGATATTGGGGGGAAGTTGGGAGGTGGTTGCCAAATTCAAGCCTATGCAAAGCAAAGGTTCTTGACTGATCCAAAAAGATATTTTAAATGACTATGGTTGAGTTATTAAGCATGTATTAATTAACCAATTAGGAATCTTTAAGAAAGAGGAAGAAGTTATAGAAGAAGTATGACAGCCATATAAACATGTGAAGAAATGAAATGAAACATAAAACAATAGCAAACCATAACACCAATGTGATAACGAAGTTCAACAATCTTACTTACGTCTCTAGGCCTTTGTCTCAGTGGGTGAGGCTTTCTTATTTATTTTCAAAGCTAAATAAGTACAGCACAACAGTGCCAAAAGATTACAAAATTGAGTTGGTCTTGTTCTCCAAGATCTCTAGAACCCAACAGAAGAAACGACACTCAAATCAAATGACCGGAGCTCCTAGAAATGGCCCACAAAGGTGCACTCCTCAACAGCTTCCCTGCATAAAATTGGCTTTGGATTGGAAAATATTCAGCATAAACCTACTCTGAATCTCCTCCCATGACCTTAAGAAGGCCTGGTTTATATAGATCTTCTCTCTTCAAGGATCCATGCACTTATCATCTAATAACCTTTTAATTTTGGGCATTGCTTCAAGAGAAATACTTGGAGAGTAGTCTCTTTTACTCATTGGATCCTCAAAAGGAATTTTTACTTTACAATAACGACTAATATATAAGAAATCCTTATGTTTCTTTTGATCAAGATCCGATTTAGATGATCAATATTTGTATTGTTTCCTAAAAATATTTTCCCAGAAGAGTAGTCCAGATCAATAAGAAATTATGTGTCTATTGAGGAGTATTCCCACCATGACAAGCATTTCACTAGCCTGTAAATTTACACACCTTGGTAATCGTATAGAATATTGGGATTTACATAAAGCATGGCTCTTGATATCAATATTGGTTTCTCCAATGAGCGATGGACATGAGGGTTTTCTAAAGGTGAAAAATGGATCTTTAGAAAAACCGTTCATGCACTCCAAGGGCTTCTTGCTTTCCAGAGAGTCGATCCTGTAACATACCTAGCCACCATAGTTGGGTCATGCCACACAAAACTCTCTCAATTACAACTCTGATGCCATAATGTAACATTCCCCAGCTCAACCGAGGAACATTATGGTGCATAATACATATTAAAAATGAAACTTATGGTAACTAAGTAATTATTTTACTGTTAGTCGATTTCCTGTAGCTTACAACTACAAATTAAAAATAGATTTATCTATTGTCTATAACCATAAAACATATGCATCTAAAGCATGCTAATAATCAACATGAAATACAACTAAACCACTCATTACACCAACACATAAGTCATTCTCATTTACGCAGAGTTCATGCACAACAATAACACATGTAAATAACTTAGTACAAGATAAAACACTTATCTTTAAAGAAGAATTTTGCAACCAGCTGCTTGGGCGACATTCCACCCAACCATAGATTGATTGTTCCAAATCTCAACAGCTTGTCACCCCCGAGCTAAGGCTAGTAATCCACAAAAGAGGGTGGTCTCTCACAGTCCACTCCCAGCTCATAAAACTAACAACCCAATTGATATTCTCCTACAACTATTCTGATTTTCCCATCAACTATCTTCCTCCTGACCTGTCCAACCCAAGGAATGCACCATTCATTTATCAGGGATAACCCAAGGGATGTACCATCTATTTATCAGGGATAACCCAAGGGTTGTACCATCCATTTTTCAAGGATAACCAAAGGGATGTACCATTTGTTTATCAGGGATAACCCAATGGATGTACCATTTGTTTATCAAGGATAACCCAAGGAATGTTCCATTCATTTATCAAGGTCTCTTTGGCACAAGTAACTAGGAATACCTGAGTCGAGAACTCAAGGGAACTTGTTGCTATGAAAACTATCAGCAAACCAACAACAAACACTTGTTGTTTTAGTGAAACTCACACAGGAGTTCACTCTTCAGGCCTGACAACCTGGCTCTTTAGTTCTCCATCTCCAATTCTCTCTAGTTACTCTCCAGATTTCACCCTCCATGGTTGCACCAGCTCCAAGCCCTCTTGCTTGCTCTCTCCTTTATTCCCATGCACAAAACTTGACTGACTAAAACTCCCCTGTCCCAACCCATACATATTTCCTCTATTGTGGCTTGCCTTTCTTGTTTCACACTCTTCCCTAAGCTAATTGTACTCAACCCCCATGTGCCCAATAACTCCAGAATGTGACCATTCACACCCACCCTCTTACATGCATTCAATGATTAGCTATGGGAACACTCAATTAGAAAGTTGATCCGGATTATTTTTTAGAACGAAATGAAAGCAGAGATATTACAATGAAATACACATAAATATTTTCAGAAATAGAGAAATATAGTAATATATGATTTCTATTAATGAAAGAAATGTACAGAGACTATAAAAATACAGAGTGAAAGACTCGCTAGAATGGTGGCAGCTTATCTCTAAGAATAGATGTGATGGCTACTCGCATCCACAAGAAGATGATTTACAATGAGACTCTAAAGGCCTTTTTCACATAAATAAAAATCCAAAACCCTAACCCCGAAAGATGAAAAGCCAAAAGGTTTGTGGGACCTGATACACCATTTCAAAGGTCTAAATGAGAAGAACTATTTACGATTGTTCCAAGCCAATGCCTTTGGCAGTCGCCTAGACCCCAAATCCCTAAAAAATGTCGAGCCTCAAAACGACCCCGAAAGTTGTGAACCTGAAAAACTACCAAGATGGAAAACTATTTTTTGATCTAGTGGAATAGGTGAGTGGCCATCGATATTTACCTGGATCAATCCTCCCTCCTTAAGAGGTAATTTTCTCCATTGCGTTGAGTTCCTGGGGGAGAGGTGGAAGCGTTTGTTGAATGTGAATCTTGGTGCGTTGTTTGCCTTGTTGGAGACGTTGCGTTGTGGAAGGTTGTCGCGAACCCGTTGTTAGAGGGGTTGAATCTGTTCGACCAAATGGGATACATGATATGTCTATGTGCAGAAGAAATATTGGCTCTTTGTTGCAGTCTTTTCGACCTACTTATGTTGGATAGAAGGCACTTGGGCCAAGGCCGTAGTGGTTGTAGTATCCTTTTGTTCACCTTTCGAACAAATTGTGAAGAAGTTGAATTTGGTAGTATGAGATAACACCTTGCAACATTGTTTAGGTGGAACAATAGTTGGAAATACCTCTGGTATCCTGTAGAGATGACCCCCCAGAGTAACAATGACACTACGGGGTCGAGACTCATAGATCGCATGCCGCTTCCACATATATGGTTGGCCCAAGAGAACATCATAGACATCCAATGGGGAAACATCACATAATACCTCATTCTTGAAGGGTTTGATGTTGTATGAAAATTGACATTGTTGGCTGACACATAGATCTCATCCCTGGCGAAGCCACCTGATGTTGTATGGTTGCAGGTGTGGTGTTGTCGACAATCCCAATTGTTTGATGACCTCTTCTGAGATGAGGTTATTCTAGCTTCTGCTATGAACAATAAAATGCAACAGGGGACTTCACCCACATATGTGAATGAAAAAGGAGCTCCCCCTCTTCAGGATCTATTGGTTCTTCTAGTTGAATCACTGCAATAGCAGTGGGATATATGTCGATGATCTGTCTTCTATCAGTATTTTCTAAATCAGATTATGAATCAGGGTCTGTCTCCTTGTCTTTGATCTCAGCCACCAATGATTGTTTTGAGCGACATTCATCGGTGTTGTGCCAGGGGATTTTGCGGAAATCACACCAATTTCTAGAGTCGTCTTTATCATACTTTTGTTGTTGTGGATTTGCAAACCCGAAATCCTGCTTGTCTTGGTGCTTGAATTTCTGTCGAGTGATGAGATGTCTAGAAAATACATTTCAGTTTGGATGTATCTGTGTAGATCCCTACAGTATTTCATAACCAAATTTCGCTTGGAGTATTTGATACCCAGCTTGGTGCGCAAGGTATGGAAGGTATTGGTGAACTCTGACACTGTTTGGCCCCTCTCTTGCTGCAATGTGGCCCATCTCATGTACTGGTCATCATAGTTTCCAACATGGTAATACTATTCTTTTACCGCATCCACAAAAAAATACCAAGTGGTCTCGGCCCCATATATTCCAGACTTCTATGTGGAACTTTTCTCCCAGTAAGTTTCCCACCAATGTTTGACATGGGGGAGAGCCTTAAGGAGTGCAAAAGTGATATTTTCACTATCGAAGAAATTATGAACATAGAAATAACCTTCTAGCAGATTTAACCATCTGTCCTTCAAATATGGGAATATCAAAATTAACTTGTACCTTGAAAGGCGAGGTGCCTCCAAAGTGGCCTCTTGATGAAGACGTGCATGTTGTTATCGACAGGCGTTGAAGGATGTGGGATAAATTCTCCATCATTTCATCCCTCCATTGCGTGAGAGATTGCTCAAGCAATAGATTAATAGAATAGTCATCTCAGTCATTTTTATTTTCTTCCACCATAGAGGGTTTCTTGGGCGTGCGAGATCGATTGAACTCAAGAGAGACAAGATCGAGACCCAACTTGATATACTCAGACCTCATCGAGGACATGCACTGAAAAACTATTAAGAGAAGTCTGTTATGATACCAATGATATGGATTATTTTTTAGAACGAAATGAAAGAAGAGATATTACAATGAAATACACATAAATATTTCCAGAAACAGAGAAATACAATAATACATGCTTTCTATTAATGAAAGAAATGTACAAAGACTGTAAAAATACAGAGTGAAAGACTCGCTAGAATGGTGGCAGCTTATCTCTGAGAAGAGATGGCATGGATACTCACATTCACAAGAAGATGATTTAAAATGAGGCTCTAAAGGCCTTTTTAACATAAATAAAAATCCAAAACCCTAACCCCGAAAGATTAAAAGCAAAAAGGTTTGTGAGCCCTGATGGGGGTAGTTGATACGTCAACTTCCCGCAGGTGTAAACTTTTGCATACAATTTTCGTTTGGGGTGCTTGATACACTGTTGGAAAGGTCTAGCCAAGAAGAATTATTTTCGACTGATCTAGGCTAGTGCCTTTGTTAGTTGCTTGGACCCCAAATCCCCAAAAAACGTTGTTTAGGGCCTCAAAACGGCCCCGGAAGTTTGGAACCCGAAAACATGCCAAGGTGGAAAACTGTTTTTCGAGCCAGTGGAATAGGTGGGTGGCCATCGATATCCACCGATATCAAAAGTGGAATTCCAAAACCCTATACATCCAAAAACGTAACCCTAGGATATGAAGCGCCAAAATTCATGTCGGCCCTGTTGGGGTAAGTTGGTACATCAACTTCCTAGGGTCATAACTTTTGCATACAATCTTCGTTTTAGGCACATGATATCCCGTTGGAAAGGTATATCCAAGGACAACACATTATGTTGTCAAACACTAACTATATCTATGGTTTGAATATGGTTATCACTAAAAACTCTATTTAGGGCCTCAAAACAACACTGAAAATTCAAGACTCGAAAACTAGGAAAAGTTGTCAATATGAAAAACTGAAACTACCAAGATGAAATATGTGAGTTAGTTGGAATAGGTGGGTGGCCAGCGATATCCATTTGTATCAAGGATTTACTTGAGGATTGTTGCATAATGGAATTTGAAAGACAAAATCATTAAGGTAGTGATGATGAAGAAGACCTAGTTATTGAATGTCAAGAAGATATATTCTTGGGGAGAGAATTTATGAGGATATACAAGAAGAATTTCAAGAAGGTGAAGCGATGCCTTATGCTTCAAAAGACATAAACCAACAATTATTTTAAATACATGTTATCTCATATAGTTATGAGGAGACCACTCTTCAAATAAATTTTCAAGAGTCTCAAATTCCCTCTAAATATACAAGAAATATGCCTGGCGATTTGGTTGTCTGGGAAAAGAGTGAAATATTTCAAATGCCCTTTGAATTTACAACTAGAGCTTCACAAAAGTTGGTATGCAATGACGTATTTTTTTGTACTAAGTTATCTTTATATGTTCCTCATGACTACACATTTAAAGATGCATTTTTTGAAGAATATGAAGAGGAGTATGCATTAGAAGATATGAAATTAATTGAGGGATTAGATCCAGGCTCAATTTTTCAGTCAAATGAAATTTTCGATTTCTATATTAATAATTAGCATAACAAAAAAAGTTGACTTCTGAAATTCCATTCCATGAATTTTCCATCTATAAGCAAGTATATGATGAGTATGAGGAAGATTATGAGTTGCTAGGTTTAAACACTGAAGTTGCAATATTACAAGTACAATATAATATGAAGAACATAAATATTGAGCAAGCAATAACAAAACAACAATGATATATGTAGAGCAATATCAAAATAATACTAGAATAACACCAAAGAGAGCTCCTTTATTAATGATAGCAACATTCACTTACTTCTTCGAGGGGGAAACCTCCAGAAGAGCGGAGATCTATTACTATAATCTTCAAGACAACTTATCCAATGCCTCCTACTCTAATTTATACCAATTGTAACATCTAAGGAAACTTCTAGAGGAAGATCTTTCTAGAAGTGGACACTTCTATTAGGTCTTCTTACATTGACTTATTCTCATTTATTTATGAGGCCTTATTAACTAATGTCGGCCTTTATTACATAGAAACCATATCCTACTAACTAATGACCCATGGAGAGGGGTTAGGATCCGATCCTAACATGTCCTCTCCATTCAAAAGAAGCCTTGTCCTCAAGGTTGTAGGTGCGGAAACTATTGAAGTATGGTTATTGGTTCCTAGGTCACATCCTCGGGTGATGTGTCCTTCCATTTGATCTACACTTCCTTGATGGTTAGGCCACGTAGTTGATGTTCACTATGGTTGAGGACTGCGTCTAGTTGGAGCCATAGGGATCCCTCTTCATCTAATTCTGACAGGATGGTTTGAACTCGGCAATTTTATCCCACCACTTTCTTTAGACATGACACATGAAACACTGGATGGATTTTGGAAGTAGCGGGAAGGGACAATTTTTAAGACACGTAGCCAATACGCTTGATGATCTGGTAGGGCCCATAAAACTTAGGTGCCAGCTTGTGATGTCCCTGAACTTTGAGAGATATTTCTTGTAAGGATGGAGCCGAAGAAACACATGATCACCTTCCTAAANCTCTTTTTTTTCGAGGTCCAAATGTTGGTCACTCTAGCGACCAGCCTTCCAAGTTGGTCGTTTTAACAATGAAAGTTGGTCGGTAGAGCGACCAACCCCCATTTAGTTGCTATAGCGACCAACAATGACACGTGTGAGAATCAACGGTCATTTACGGCAAATCAATCCTATATATATCTCAGTTACGACAAATTTTCTATAGTTGCGACAATCATTTGCTACAGTTGTGAAAATCATTCAGGTGTTCATTCGGGTGTTCTGATGCAATGGTGTTCTGGTTTTCTATGAAATGTTGATTTCAATTCTCTTCCAAGAAGAGAAACATTGAATTGATCAGACTCTACATAGCTGAGATTTTGAAGGTTAGTACTTAAAAATTTTCTGTGTGATTTAGTAATTTCGTGCTATTGAACTATTTTATGGTTTATTTTCACTCCTTAAATCAAATTTTATGGTTTATTTTAACTCCTTTGAAAGATTTTATGGTTTATCCACTTTTGATAGTGTAAAAAGATTATTGATTCAGCTACAATCACTCTAATTAGATTCAATCACTCTAATTTTGTTCTTATATTTCATGGAACTTCTTGAATATCTAAGTATCCTTGCCTTAGTAAATTTACATTTAGGGTTTCCTCCTTAAGTTGGAAAAGAACCAACTAGAAGTGAAGAGCAGTGGCTTTTTTGTTGAGATTGGGCATTACTACTCTTGTGTATCCCTAAAGCTGCCCTAATTTTTATTAGGGACTTAATATTATATAGTGTGATTTTGGTTGATAATAGATGCACCTCCTCTTATTAATGTTTCATGCTTTTAGGATTCATGCTTTGTCCCTAATTTTATCTGAACATGTTGTATAATTTTCATTACAAATATCTAAATATATACCAAATTATTTGAATAGATTTGTATATTGTACTTATAATGTTTCAATGGATTTGTTGTAATAGGTAATTACAA
>JASDQU010712542.1:0-10527 GCA_032191745.1 Picea mariana | reverse complement strand
ATTCTCTGGCTATAACCAAATTCAAATCCACCCAGCCGATCAGTATAAAACCGCATTCATTACCCCGTGGGGTACTTTTGCATATCGTGTCATGCCTTTTGGCTTAAAAAATGTCGGCGCAACCTTCCAGCGTGCGATGACATACATCTTTTACGATGTGGCTGAAATCATCCCCGCCTACTTGGATGACCTCAGAGCTCAATCCAAGAAACGCACCCAACATCTCGATGATTTACGAATCATTTTTCAATGATGTCGTCAGTATAACATCCGCTTGAACCCCCTCAAGTGTGTGTTTTGTGTCACCGCTGGGCGCCTCCTTGGTTTTATCGTTTCCCAAAGTGATATTACTATGGACCCCCTCAAAGTCAAGGCCATCACCGAAATTCCACCTCCTCGAAATTTATGACAACTGCAGAGTCTACAGGGAAAAGCTAACTTCCTCAGACGCTTTGTTCCAGATTACGCCATACGCACACATGTTTTCCTTCTCTTACTTCATCACGACATCCCCTTTCATTGGGACAACTATGCCCAATAGTCATTTGACGATCTTAAAGCAGTGCTTTCAAATGCACCTTTAATTAGTGCACCTGACTATAATCGCGACTACATCCTCTACGTATCAGCATCAGCTGTATCAGTAGTCGGCGTCCTCATCCAGTTCGGAGATGAAAATTGTGAACATGTCATTTACTACGTTAGTAAGAACCTCTCAGGACCACCCTTGAACTACAAACATGAAGAGAAACTTGCTCTTGCAGTTGTCCTCACAGTCCAGAAACTGCGCCATTATATTTTGCTTCGCACCACAAAGGTCGTCGCAGATTCCAACCCTATGCAATACTTTCTCAGTCGTCACCAAGTTAACGGAAAATTCGCTCGTTGGATCGTTATCCTTCAGGAGTACGAACTCAAGTTCTCAACACCTAAGAGTAAGAAGGCCCTCATTCTCGCCGAACTTGTCATGGCCCTCCCCTCTGACACCACTAGTGCCTCCGTCAACACCGACTTTCCTAATGAACATCTCTTTTACATCGCTTCCAATGACCCTTGGTATGGCAACCTTCTCGTCTACCTGTGAACTCAAAATTTTGGTAACCATATATCACAAGATGATCATCGGCGTATTCACCATCAGGCCCCCCGCTATCTCCTCATTGGGGACATCCTATATCGATGAGGCCTCGACACCATTCTTCGTCATTGCCTGACTATTGACGAGGCCGACAGAGTCTTAAATGACTGCCACAGTGGCGCATGTGGGGGCCATCTTTCAAGTATATCCATGGCTCAAAATATTATCCGAGCCGGTTACTTTTGGCCTACCCTGTTTCACGATTGCATTCATGCCGTGAAATGATGTGAGAAATGTCATCTTTATGCCAACAAAGCCCGGCCCCCCCTCCGCCCTTCTCCACCCTGTCATTACTGCTAGCCCTGTTTGCAAATGGGGCATCGACTTTATGACTTGTAATCCCCCCTCCAGCAATGGTCACAAATACATTGTTGTCGTCGTTGATTACTTCACCAAATGGGCCGAAGCTATGCCCACTTTCAACAAAACCGCTGACACTGTAGCGCATTTTTTCTTTAACCACATCATATCCCGTTTTGGAGTACCACTCCAACTTGTTTCTGACCATGGGAAACACTTCGAGAATGAGATCTTCATCGAACTCTCATCTCAGTTAGGCTTCTCTCACGAGTTTGCCTCACCATATTACCCTCAGTCAAACGGATAGGTCGAGGCAGTGAACAAAGTCCTCAAGACCATGTTACAATGCATGATTAATAAACATAAAACCATTGGCATCATATGTTATTTTCTTCACTATGGGATTATCGAACGATAGTAAAGACCGCTACAGGTTTCACTCCATTTCATTTAGTCCATGGGGTCAAGGCAACTCTTCCCATCGAGTGAGAAATTCCCACCCTACGCACCGCAATTAAGCTTTTACCTAACACTGCTCCAATGGAGTAGCGCTTGCTGAACTTGGAGTCTCTGGATGAAGATCGTCGATCTTCCTTACAGAACAATGAGGGAGCTAAAAAATGATCCAAGGCTACCTTCGATCTCCATGTCAACCTTCGATCATTTCGCGAAGGCGACCTCGTCCTGGCCTATGATATCGCCCATGATACCTTTGGCCATGGAAAATTTGAATCACTTTGGCATGGTCCTTACATCATCCAACATTGCCTCACCAAAGGTGCATACATCCTGGCCTCCCCCCGAAGGCCTCTCACTCAAGGAACCCGTCAATGGGTTATACCTCAAGAAATTTTATGCTTAGAAGTAGTCATTCTACTTTAGGTTATTTTTTCTTCTTTTTAGTAGTCACTTTTCATCCTGAGCCCCTGAGGCACCCTTTTTTCAGGTCATGGTCAGGTACGCACATGCATAGTCACATTTATCAAATACATGTTCATATCTTTGATTCTTTTCAGATATTTTTCACTTTGGGTGTTTGGTTGTTATGTGCGCAGATACTTGTTCATCATTCATCAACATCACCCCTTCAGGTATATACTCAGCACTGGCATGTAGTCTCTCCCACTGTATTTCATTTACATTTCCAATCACACCCTCTGATATTTGCCTTTAGGATCCTCATTTCCGGCTTTGCAGTACCCACACCTCCATTTGCACCTACGGTACTGTCACCCGGTAGCATTCTCACCCACATGAGTTGTCCCATTCATAGCACCTTTTTTCACTTTTGACACTCATGTTGTTCTTCATTACCCTTTAGGAATGGGAGTCCCGATAGTCTTTTATCATGTCGAGCATCAGCCACATACTTCTTCTCCTCATTTTGCTAGCTTTCCATATGGACTCCCAGGTTATCTCTTCACGGTTCTATTTTTTTTACCTCCACCTCCGCAGTATCATGAACCCTCCATTTCATCCACCACCAGTTTGCCCATCTGCAAACCTATCTTGATTTCACCTACCTCATATAGAAACTCACCAATGGGGCCCCCACCCTTCATCAGTTTTCCAAGAAAAATCTTCCCTCCCTGGGGCACTCATTTTACACTTGGGCACCCGTTTTCTGTATTTGTACATTTTTCCAAAACATTATTCGTTATTTATTTGTACAAACCCCTGTATTTCTAGTCTTTACATTTTCTTTTGTCGTCACCATTGGCGACCTGCTTCATTTTTGGCCACGCGCAACCCATGTCACCCTTGGTTGGAGCATTATTTCTCATCTACCCTGGCAGGCATTGTCCATATCTTCATAGTACTCCACAAGTCATTTACCTCTACCCTCTGAATTTGTTCACCTTGTCCCACCTCTGGCACAACTTATCATCAGTCTTGTCGTCCCCCTGACACTCGACCTTGTTACCCGGTTGTAGCCACTTTTTATCTCATACATCCTCCAACCAAGGGCAGTCTTGAGTCTTCCCACTTCTTGACTTCATCCATGTACCTCTGCCACTTCCTCACCTTAGTAGATTCCACGAAGCCCTTTGTTTTTGGGAGTCGCGTCCCCCTTTTTGTCGACATCAGCACCATTTTCTAGAAGGGTGACAGTATCTTGATTCTCATTCTCCAATCAATGAGAGATCTCAGACGGTACAGGGTGAAATACCACTGCTCCCTACTGTCGTTGGCCCCCATAATATTCGACGCCAACACTTTCTCATGTTATGGTGGGTCTTACTTTGCGACTATTGTAGTTATTTCTACCATTTTCCGAAGACCTCTGAACTGGGTAGGGCCGTCAATGCCTGCATCATCGTCGATACTTATTACTGTGATCATTGCCTATTGTTCAGAGTATGTTCCTTTGTAGAATTGTCTTCTGCCTTCATCATCACCGCCCCCGAGGGCGCTGTAGTTGTCTACACCAACACTTCAGTTATCTTTTTTCAGAGTTACATCACACGAGCATGGGGCATGCCCACCTCGTTTGTACACATTTTCCTATTATTTTTTCACACCTCTCAGAAGGTCGAGTCCTACCGGTTCCTTTTCTCTCCAACGGATCGCTCTGAATGGTCCCACTATTGCTCTCTCTTACAACAACATTATCAGTAGAAGAAACATTGATGGATTTCGACTATATGTATGCTCCTAACCTCATCCATCAGGGGGCATCTGTTATCACTGAAATTTCATCCACACATGGCGACAAGAACTCAGCATCGTCAAACAGTAATGAAGTCATTCATGGCACTGAATCAATTTCACAGCATTGCAAAAAGGTCAAAAACTATAGAAAGTAGCCAAAAATTGAAGGGCTCTTTACAGAAGTTTGGTGTGTGCGCACATGCACGGAACAGAAATGTACCATGCGCGCACCTGCTAAATGGTGCATTTATTGAATTGTTCATATTCCCAACCACTTATGGATCAGCTCCCAAGCTGATTTGACCCTCAAATCTGAGATGAATCCGCATGGTAGGCTGGTCAAAGACCTAATGAAGCCCTAAAGAGCCCCTTTTCACACTTCAAAGGAGTTACATAATCACCCAATGCTATGCTATAAAAATCCATGAAGAAACATCATTTTATCAAGTAATTTCATGTAATGTTATGCTGCTTAGATTGTTTTAAGGACTCACTCCTTGGCAATAACACATTGGCACCATTTCATTGAGCTATCCACCTCTCCATTGAGTGGATGTGCTTGGGAGTTCTTTCACCATCATTCTCATTTTCTTATTGTAAGGATACCAAGTTTGTGAGGGCCCAAGAGCCTTCCTTTGGAGGAAGAAGGGACTCATAGTCCCCTTTCTTCATTGTGCTTTGATTTCATCAATTGATCATCCTAAAAACATTGGTGATATTGGTCTTTTTGTGTTTGTTATTTCTTTATCCATATGCTCATAATTTTCGTTTGTATTAGTTTAATTATTTCTTATAGTTTTGTTGTTATTTTCCTAACTCTTTCCTCTACAGCTGTCATGCTCAGCAAGACCCAACTGGGCATGTAAGCACCCTTGATTTTCTCACCAAGTCGACAAAAAGGGTGCAAACACAAACCTTCTTAGAAAATTAATTTTTCCCAGGAAAGACTGAACCTCTTTCTTAGACCTGGGAAATGAAAAGTCTTGAATAGATTCCACCCTACTTGGATCGATCCTAACCCCCTCAACTGATACAATGCATCCCAACAATTTTCCTTCCCATATAGAAAATAAATACTTCTTAGGATTTAGGGAGAGACCAAACCTTCTACATTTCAAGAAGACCTTTCTCAGATGTTGACAATGTTCTTTATTAAATTTGGAGAAAATTGTTATGTCATCCAGATATATGACCATAAATTTATCTCTTTCTCCAATGAATTTGATGTCCATGGCTCATTGAAAGGTTTCTCCTGCATTCATCAATCCAAAGGGAATTTTGGCATACGTGAATGTGCCCCAGGGAGTGGTGAAGGTTGTCTTTTCTTTGTCTTCATAAAAAATGAAGATCTGATTGTAGCCAAAAAAGCCATCAATCATGGAGATCCTGGATGTGCCTGTTACCCTTTGAAATATGTGTTCCATCTTTGGAAAAGGGTAACTATCCTTCTTTGATATTTTGTTCAGATTATTGAAATCAACACAGATTCTGATTTCTTCACTCTTTTTCCTTAGTAGAACCAAGTTAGCCACCCATTCAAAGTATATAAAAGGGACAATGATCTAAGTGTCCACAAGCTTCTTCACCTCTCTCTCCATGATAGGAAATAACATAGGATTTATCTGTCTTAACTTCTACCTAAATGGTTTGGCCTCCTCTTTCAATGGGATCTTATGCTCAATGACGCTGGTGCGATATGTTCTGAGGTATTCATAGGTCCAAGAAAACACATCAGTGAATTCCTTTAATAACTCAACATACTCGGCCCTCTGCTCCCCTAACAGACAACTTGACAACTTGACAAATTTCGAATCCATCTCTGTGAAAATATTGCACTCAGCTACATTAGCATCCTCATTTGGGTCTTTAAACTTTACTGCCACATCGTTCCCATCGAACAATCTTTCTAAAGGAACTAGTCCCTTTGGAATGTGGTTGCTAGGTAGTTGAACAATATGTTGATTAGCAATTTTATTCAAAAATACTTCACGGGGAGGGTCACCTTCAAAATCATGGTCCTGATCAATATGTAATGCAAATAAATCATCAACCGACTCAATAAATCTTTTGATTTCAATATTATCCTCGAAAACCTTCCAATGTTTGATATTATCAGGTACAGAGGGCCTATATTTAATCTCAACATCATACCTGAGCTTAGGTGGCAGTGGGACCCTAAACTGGCTAGCTAAGATGGCCAAAGAATCAACCATAGTATTTTCTTCTCTTGGAATGAATGAAATGTGGAAGGTTGAGAAGAAATTGTCAACCAGATTCCCCACTTCATTTCTATATGATCTCAGTTGAGGGTGTTTGGCCTGATAAATATTTATGATCTGCTGGACAATCAACTCAACATTCCCAAACACTGATATATATTCAATTCCCATGTCCTTTGCAGCCCTCAAACCCAAAACAAGGGCCTCATACTCCGCCACATTGCTGGTAGCTTCAAATTCTAGTTTATAGGACAAAGGTATGGCTTCTTGACAAGGCGAAACAAAAACTACTCTGACACTAGCACCTTCCCTAGAAGAGGCTCCATCGAAGAACATCTTTCACACAGAAGTAGTTGGAGGAGGTATTTCACTAAAACAAATGGGTTGCTTTCTGATTTCAAGAGGAGTTTCAAGAGTATCAATGAGTTGTAACAAACTAGATCCCAAATCAGTGTCAAGTGCAAAGATAGGATGATTGGTGGGGTTTGATTCATCACTAATAATGTAGGCCAATTGAGCTTCTCTATACAGTCTTCTATTCTCCCCTCCGAACACTGGAATGGTATCATCTGTGAGGTCCATCTGCAAGTTTCCCCCGAGTCATTTTATCCAATATCTTGACAAGAGCATGCCAAATTTGAAAGGAACATCATCCACCATGATATACATGACCACGTTCTTCATGGGCAACTGAAACAAGGTCACGACCAGATCTTTGATGGCCCCATGACATTTCACTCTCCTTGGATCAAAAGAATACAAATCATGATAAGCCTTTGTGATTTCTAACCCAAGTTCTTCCATGACAGTTTTGGGCATAAGATTATGAGATGCCCCCGAATCGATCAAATAATTATGCAACACCTTATCATGTATGTTCAATGATGTATAGAAGGGAGGGGATGAATCATCTCTATATTCTACCATAGGACCTAACATGAATACTGTATTTTCATCTTGAATATTTACTGAGTTTGTTGGCATGATGGGTCAGACTGCAACAACTTAGAGAGGGATTTTTTGAAATCTTCATGCTTGAATAGCTCTGAAAGGGGCTCAGGGATTCTGATATTTTGAATTTCGTGCTTAAAGATGAAGGAGGAAAGGGGCTTCATAACTTCTCTCACTTATGGGACAGGGTCTTTGGGTATCGGTGAGGGTTTCTGAGCTTTCTTTTCTTTATTGTTGTTTGATGCATCTTTAGCATGATTCTCTAGTCTGGAAGGTTGATCAGGGACGTCAGACTTCCCTTATTTCTTCTTAGGCCTGAGATTGTATTTATTGGGACTACTATTGGCCTTCTCACCCTCACTTAGCTCATTTATTTGACTGTTCATGAGGGATTTTGTGTATACATATTGAGTCAAATGGGGAAATGGGGAGGTGTCTCCAAGACAATGGATTTCAGGATCAAGCTCTTCTTCCTCCCTCTCTTCATCGGCAACTAGGTTATTTTGGAGAGGTGTTTGGATTTTCTGATCATCTCTCTCTCTGTTTCTGGGCTCTCTTGGGAGTATTTGAGGGGCATTGTTTAGTCTTCTGAAGTTGGCTCTATTATCATCATTTTGGACATTCTTATAACCTTTCTTCCCTTCGAATTTCATCTTCTCCATTTCCACAGACATGGACTTTAACATCTTGTTCAATTCATCTACTTAGGGGTGAGATGCAAAAGAACTAAAGGTTGAGGCCTCGGCTCTCCCTCTCCCTCTGTCTCTGGCGTCCTTATTTCTAAGTCTTTCAACTGCCAATACATTGGATTCTACTTCAAGGGATGCATCCTGCATATGAGCCAAAAAACTAGCTCTTCTTTCTCTCAACAAGAGGCAAAAATTGGGGTCAAAGAGCTACCATAAGTAATTTTGACAAAATCTTATCTAGGCTTTATCTCAACAGGGATTTTACTATACATTTTATTGAATCTTTTGGAGAAGTCAGAGACAAATTATCCCTCTTTTCTCCTCAGGGAGCTATATTCTATGATATAATACATAAAGTATTTTTTATCCCCCCATTGCCTCAAGAAAACATCATCTAGGGCCTCAATCCCGGTAATGGATCAAGGGGTCAGCCATCTAAACCATTTCCTAGCCTCACCATCAAGGATCTAGACAAAGACTCTCATCCAAACATCCTCGTTTTCAATATTAAGGTTGTTTGTGTTGATATTACGGTAGTTGTGGGAGGTATTTACCTCCACGTGTAAATCAGACAAGAATAGAATACTCCGGGAAGCAAGAAGAAACCCTAATTAGTTGGCTAATAACCATAGAAGACAAGTCGGCTCAAGAGGATAACTTGTATTAGGTTATTAGCCTCCAAGAGAAGAAGTCAGCTAAAGGAAATATTATATACTAAGTAAATAGGAACCCAGAATGAGAAGTCGGACCAGGCAGTTTGCCAGATTTAGTATAAATACAGGAGGCCGGTCTTCATTTTGGCAGGCATTCTGAGAACTATAGAAGTAGCACTTGTGCACACTGCAGTTGGCCAGATTGTGTGCAAGTTTGGAGGAGAGTTGTCGTTGCAGTTAGTAGATTTTGGTTTTGGCTTGGACTATCTCTTGGTTATGGTTTGGACTCTCTGATCAGCTCTTGCTTGGTGCGTTGTCCTTGGAAAAAGGTGCACCACCCTTTTTTTGGCTATCTATCCTAGGGTTTTCTTCCAGAATGATTCTCTGTCAAGGTTAAGCTTCTTGGGGGTGGCTTTAGCCTATGGTTGGGTGACAATAGTGATATTATCTATGGTTAAATGAGCACATCCATTATAGTCTAACAGGTTATGGGCCCAAACCTCCTTCATTCAATCTAACCATTGGAAGGGAGCATATCCATAAGGATTCTAAGCTCATTGAAGAATTTGCGCTAGGGTTTCTAGCAAGAGCAGTTACCAAAGCATTGTTGCTAGGGTTCCTAGCAGGTGTAGTTGTAGAAACCCTAACCCTCTCATTGAGGCACCTTAAGTGAAGGGATTGACCTAATTTATGGATAGACTAGTGAGCCCTATCCTAGCTCATCTCCTAGTACAAGTTTGATTTTTTGGTCAAATCTAGGGTTGACCTAGTCAAGGAAACCATGACTTACTCTATGAAGTCANCAAGGATTGACCTCATCCTTGCCAAGAATAAAGTGCTAGATATCATGAAAGAAAAGATCGTGGAACTAGAGTTTGAAGAAGGAAAAGAGAAGGAACCGCAGAACATTGCAGTTATGGAGAAATTAAAAGATAATGACATCACTGCCGTGAGTATGATAGTGGACTCTATAAAATACCACTCAATACCCTACATCTCCCATCTTGACTCGTCTAAGAAGATGTATGATGTCTTAATGAACCTCTTCTCAGTCAGAGACATTGGACAAGTAATGAGTCTGAAGAATAAGTTCTGTGACATGAAGATGAATGATGATGAGAACATAACATGATACTTTGTGAGGATCTCTCAGTTTAGAGATCAACTACAAGCTATTGAAGAGATCATCTCAGAGAAGGAACTGGTAAATATAGTACTCAATGGTCTTCCCAAGACACGGGATGCATTTTCCGCAAGTATGAACACAATAAAGGAGTATCCTACATTCACAGAAGTTTGGACTTGATGTGCACAAGAAGAATCGAGGATTAGTTCAAAATAGAAACCTCAAAACAAATACAATGATCAAGCCTTCACAGCAAGATTCAAGAATTTTAGGAACACAAGGAATTTTTGTTCAAGGAAGAATCCAAATCAAGAGAAAGATATGTCAGAAATACAATTCTTCAGCTGTCGAAAGTATGGTCACTACGAGAATCATTGTCCCGAGATGAAGAAAAGGAAGGAGACAGACAAAGCATCAGTTGCCAGAGAAAAGGAACCTTCAAATAATATTAATTAGGATGAAACAAACTTCTTCTTCTAATACAAGTTAAACAACACTCTTCATAGCTCTTGTACATACCATGTTTTCTATACATATCTTGCATATCTATTTCTTAGAAGATAATATGTTCAAAGAGAAACTATACTTATGGAAGAACAACAAGATAAGGATCTCTACAAGTCAGACAATACACATGAAAGGATGAAGTACATCAACAACCCCTAGTAACAATTCAAGTGGATGTTATTATCAGAATCAATCTTGAATAAACTTAGAAGAAGTAAAGACAGAAAGAAGTCAGCAGTCAAGAGGAAATTGGAAAAATATTTTTGACACTTTGTAGAAGGCAATAAGGATG
>JASDQU010712541.1:8100-19799 GCA_032191745.1 Picea mariana | reverse complement strand
TCAGAGCACAAAGCCTCTAGATCTAAAATTTTTAACTACTCTTACCTTTATCAGAGCACAGAGCTTACAGATCTTACCTCTTTTAGTCAATAATTCCCACATTTACCTTTCTTGGAGCACAAAGCATTCAAATCTCATTCCTTTTCTTCATATCCAACCTCTTTTCTTTCAGATCAGGCCTCTTTCTTTTAGATCAGTTAGAATATTGCGCACTAGGGCACATATCGTCACACAAGAATTTCAGGTTAACATTTTTGTACAAAGCTTCTTCTTCTCAATTCCCAGCAATCATAGTTTTGATCCTGACAATGGAACCATTTGTTGGCACAGGGGCAGACCCATGGTTCAATGCTACAACAATGCACCAAAAAAACCCTAACCACTAGCCCTTTCGGAAACATCTGCGAATCAGATGAAGTCTCACCTAAGGTAGAGGTAGGAGTGGTTGCAGTACTCAAGTGTCTGCAACCTTAGCTGGGACATGAATCTATGATTCCTTAATTAATATATCACTCAAATATTTAATATGAAATCAATAACCACTTCGCAGATACAATAGAGTTTCACAACATTCACAATGAACTAGATTGTTTGATCACTTATCATCCACAGAGTATTTAGATCTAACAGGTCAAGCACTTAGCATATACATGTGGATTATACCTAAGATTCTACATATCATAAGAAGTAAGCATATATAGCAGATCTATCTACTCATCTCAAGCACTTAGCAAATAATCACATCAATGCATCAGAACAAGGCACAAAGTAGACAACACATGATTTACGTGGTTCACCCCCACCCTAGGGCTACGTCCACCAACTCTTCTTCTTTATAATCATTGGCCAATTGATTACAAGCATGGATCCTTAGAAACCCTTACTTCACACAGGAAAAAAGATCTGTGTAGCTCTCTAGATCCTTCTTCCTTTCCTTTCAACATAAAGCCTTCTATACCTTCACACAGGGATTTGCACCAAGCTCTACAAGTCTATATAGAATGCACAAAACTATCGATCACATAGATCCCTCCTTGGCACTTAGCATATATCACATAGATACAATATTATTCTCTATTACTGCTTTCTTACATTTTCCTATCCTTCTATTTATCATACAAAATGGGCCTAAGAGTGGGTAAACCCATGAGGTGACATCCCTTTCCCATTACATATTCCCAAAACCCAAAAAGGGACCCAAAAGTAGGCTGAGATTTTGCAATCTCCACTTCGTCTGGCACTCCATCTTCGACAGACTGTCCTACTCTGCAACTTGGTGTTGTTCTACGACTACTTCTTGCACTTGCTTCAAGGCCTGGGTGGCTTGTTTTATTTCTTCCTGTGCGCGACGAAGGAGAGCTTTGGTCGCATCAGCTAGTCGGTGGAGTTGGGCTGGCTCATCTCCCAACTTTGAATCTTCCGACGACAGGGGCGCAGTGGACACTATGCGACTAGACTGAAGGGCCTGTTGTACCCCTCAGAGCTTAAACTTGACTTTTTTGTACATCTCCTCCTTCTTGGCTTTATGTTTCTGCAATATTTCCTGTGAGGAATCATTTACAACTGCAATGATGAATTCAAAGTCATTGACAGTGAGCACAGCCTACACCTTGGTCAAGGTGGCTCTGGATTTCTTTCGAGAAGAGGGTTTTGGGGGAGAAACCTTCCTCTTCTTCAAGGGATCAGCCTCATCACTAGGTAGTGTTACTTATCCTTTCTTCTGCTCATCTTCTTTGCCATTTATCTCTTCTACTTCATCATCACCCCCTCGTCCAGGTGATACTGAAGCAATTTTTCCAGATGTGTTTCTTAAGTATTGGACTTTTGTAGTCTTCTTCCTTTTGTTGGTTCCAGGTGTTTCATGTTCTTTGTGAGTGGCCTCCGAGATGTCAAGTTCGAGGTCATACATATCTACAGAATTAGCGTGGATAGGGAGGTCTACTAACCAGTCCTTAGTTATCTCCTCGAGGTCCTCTTCTGTGAGCTTGTAGTACGACTGAAGCTCCTCCTTATGCTCATCTTCTCATGCAATGATATAGATGAAGTGCCAATCAACACAGAACTTCATGAGGGGTTGGAACCACTGTAGGGTGTTTATAAACATGCGAGGTTTAGCTTCAATAACACTCTTTAGTTGGAGATAATATGTGTGAAATATTGCGTTTGACTGTCACTGTTTTCCCATGTTGCTTGAGTACTAGAGCGTGGTGAACTTTGCAGCAAGAAGCTCAAATGACTCAATGTCCAGAAAGGTCAGACCTTTCGACATCTCCCAAGAAATAAACGTGATGAGGATCATGAGCCATCTAAAGTGGATCTCTTAGCCCTGATCCCATGCTGCAAGAAAGTCTAACTCTAGTTGATACTAGGTACTTCGACTAGTTCATCTGTAGGCCTTGCAGGCATTTCCCTATGAAGTCAATGATAAACCCTCTGACCTACATGGATTTGTTCTTCTTACTAGCTTTCCTACAATTAATTGGCATGCTAGGTCCATTGCACCATTCTCGATGGAAGCTACCTTGTATCCTCACATCCCCCTCTCAACATCGCCGTAGGTATCCTTGATCTTTCTTGCTAATGCACGATCTGTGGCTTTTCCTGAATAGAAGTCCTACGGGTCAGGTCCTTTCATACTTAATCCAGTGATCCTATGGATCAACATTGGATCAATTGTGATACGTCGGTCTAGCCATAATTAATCGCCATGGTAACATGGGAGAAGGAGCTTAACACAGGCGTTAACCTCTTAGTTCCTTCCAAAGTGTGGAATTTTCATTACATTCAATAGGGTGGACTGCGTGAGGTTCATCGTCCACAGCTAGGGGATTATTTTCGAGTTCTTCCCCTTCATCCTGGTCAAGTATTTATACAGGGCAAGAATACTATGGTTTTTGTAGTCTCATAGGTTGAAGTCGTTGAACTTCAACGTTACGATCTTGTCCTATTGCACTCTAACTGCGCGTATCCCCTTTGGGAGGTACGCAGTAACCATGGTGTAATCAAAATCTCTCAACACACTATCACGACTCACCGTGCCGACCATATGTGGGATGTAGTCGGGTAAGATGGTACAGATTAGCTTCGCATTTTCTAGGTCATCTTTGTGCTTGGTTCTCTTTTCTGTGACGACTCGGGATAGTCTGGATCTGTGAGAAGTCAACGAAGAGGCTTGCACTCCTCTCATCGACGACGCTTGTACACCCACATACATTACCCTTTCATACATTACTCTTTCAGTCATGAGGTCAATGAGTACCTCCTTCATAGACTCTTCAAATATGCTAAGTTCTTCGGACATACACTCTCGTGGTTGAATATCTCAAGTTTGAAGAGTAACTACTCAATGCAATGGGATGGATGGTGATGGCTTGATGATCACTGTGTGAAATCAACGTTTCTGTAGGATTAGATAATCATGGTTGGAAAAAGTGTTCTCGGTGCAAGGCTCAATGGAATAAGTAGATAACTAGGAAACAAATATCTCCAACGGGCGAGAAGCCTTCATTAATTCAATTCTTTCCGTTACAGTGTGGTCCCAACAGTCTGATGGCGAGCTTTCTTACCATAAATGTCGTTCTACCCATTCGAGGCATCAATCTAATGGTTTCCAAGGGCTATATTTCTTCGTCATGCTAAAGTTCCATGTGGCACTGCTCTGCTAACCCCGCAAAGTTCCAGTTTTGTAAATTTTCCTTCTACGAAGTTCCCTCTGGAACCTTCTGTAACTTTTCGATCTTTGATATCTTCTTAATTAGTTTTCTAGCCTTCTTTCCAGTGAGCTTCATCTCAGTATTCCTCTTTCCATTCTGATTCTTATCTCCTCTGGGCATAGTAACTTCGCGTTGTTGAGATTCTTTCCTAGAATTCAAGGGCAATACTTCTTCTCTATCTAGGGTAGGTGCTTTAGTCTTCTGTGAGTCTTCTTGTGTTCTTTCAACTTTGACATCCAAGTTTCTCGTTCTAAATAGCTTCGATCTGTTCTCTTGTTCTTCAATCAAGTGTGTGATCCTCCTAGTCATGAAATCTTTCAACTCTTGCTTCTTCTGCTCTAAGACTTTTTCTTCTTTCCTTCTAGCCTGATCTCTTTCAATCCAAGGTTTTCCTAGTAATATAGAAAATGGAGCGTTGTTCTCAATAAATTTAACAACCTCGAACTCTTCCTCTGTCGAAGTTCCATGAGCACTCATAGATATATGCGTGAGATTTCCACGTAGGTTTATCATCTTTCCTCTAATTAATCCTATTCCTCCCAATGAAGGAATCATAGTAGGATTTCCTAAAGTTTCCCAAGTTCTTTCTGTCATAATATTCACCTGTGTTTCTTCATCCAGAACAAAGTCAATGTCAAAGTCTCATATTCTTGCTTCTATGCACTCTTTTTCTTTGAAGATCTCCGATAAGTTGATATTTCGGTGGTCATTCAGGGTTTCTTTCATTTGTAGCAATACATCCTCAAATTCTTTCTGGGGTTCTGCCATGGTCTTAGTGTCTTGACCTTTCTTATGGTCTTCTTGTCTTGTATTAATTCTTTCAAGTGTAGCAAGCATTCTAGGGAAATCTAAAGCTTCATGGTCCATAGCCTTACAACAAAGACAACTGGGTCTTCTATCAGGACATTCCTTAGCAAGATGTCTCGATCTTCTGCAACCGTAACACATGATTAATCTTCTCTTTCTCTTAAATGATCCCCAACCTTTCCTGTAGCTAACCTGCAAAAAATGCTTTCTAGGGTCCTGCATCCATTTGTTAGTCCAAAATTTTTCTCTATGTATAAGAATAGCATATCTTTCACTATTCTTATCATATCTACTCATATCAAATCTTCTTTCTTCTAGTTTTTCCCTAGTTTTCAGGCTAGGACAAAATTTATCAAACATACCTAAATCCATATTTTTGAAACAAAAATTTATACTTATCTTACTTTCAACAGAGCACAAAGCTTCCAGATCTAAAACATTTTACTATTCTTACCTTTCTCAGAGAACAAGGCTTCAAGATCTTACCTCTTTTCTTCAGATCAGACTACTCTTTTTAGCACAGAGTTTCACAATCCAAGTAGAGTACTACGCACCAGGGAAACAGATATATGCATGGAGCTTTCACAGTTTTGGGTCAAATATTCGCACATAGCTTCTTCTTCCTCAGTTCCCAACAATCACAGTTTCAGGTACCGGTAATGGAACCATTTGTTGGCACAGGGGTAGACCCAAGGTTCAACACTACAACAATGCACCAAAAAAACCCTAACTATCGGCCCTTTCGGTAACACCTGCGAAGCAAATGAAGTCTCACCCGAGGTAGAGGCAGGAGTGGTTGCAGGAATCATATGTCTACAAACTTAGCTGGGACACAGATCTATGATTGAAACACCTTAACAGAGCACTTAGTTATTACAGTTCGTTAATATTCAACCTTAGTTCACAACGCAGCTAAAACCTGACAACATATCAAAGCAACATTCACACAGATCCAATAGATTCAAGCACTAAGCATACCAATAGAGATCATATCTAGCATTCATTCACATTATGTATCACTAATCTATCATATCAGATTCATCTATCATCTAACATCACACTAAGCATTGAATCACATGAAAAAAAGAACATCCAAAAGACACAAAGCATTTACAACACAGGATATACGTGGTTCACCCCCACCCTGGGGCTACGTCCACCAACTTGTCCTCCTCTTTATTATCTTAGATCAATCTTATTACATGCAAAAGCCTCAAAATCAACTCCACATAGGACAGGAGATATTCTCACCTCACTAGATCCTCCTTCCTTGAGTTATAGCACAAAGCCTTCCACAATATCTTACAATCACTTGCACTTAGCTCTGCAAGCCTCACACAATATGCACAAAGCAATTACCACTTAGCACTTAGCACTTAGCACTTATCACACTTGCAACTGAATAGTCACTACTAGTCACTATTCACTACTTCTTACATCACCTAGACTTCTATTTATACATTACAAAATAGGCCGAAGCATGGGTAAACCCATGGGCCTACATCCCCATACCCATTACATAATCCCAAAACCCAAAAAGGACCTAAAAAGGGGTTGATATCTCATGATCTCCGCTTCGTCTTGCGCTCTTCCTTCCACAGCTTGTCGAAGTCCCAAAAATGGGTGAAACATGACCAAGGATCCTCAAAACTTGGTCAAAGGACAACAGACAACATTCGCTAAATGCTATAAGAGTTGGACCCAAGTCCATGGCACCCCCACTACATGAGGCTACATAGAAGTCGGGAGATCCTCAATCTCGGTCATGGGTATTGTACAAGTGATTGCAGTGAGGTTGCGCTCCACCCTTCTCAAAACTCTTTCAGCCTCCCTAGTTGGAGGTCCTCTTGCAACTGTTGGTCCGCCAATTGCTGCTAATCCCACCTTTGGTTGAGGACATCGTCGATTCCTCACAAAGTCTGTCGGGCACACTAGTCCCACATCCATACATAAAAGATACATGAAAGTTAGTACTCTAAGTACACACATAAAAATGATATATATATAAACAATTAAAAATTAAATAATGTTAAAAAAATATGTTGCCTATCTCTCCTCTTTCCTCTCCGGGAGGCATGGGTATGTCAGGATCCCTAGAAAAGTTGATTCCAACATAGGGTTAGTCCTCTATCACTAGAATCTGACGTTCCCACCAGTAAAAAAATGTGTCATCAAAGGCTTCTATCGTTCACCCTCCCCCCTGTTGTGGAAACAATGCTACCCATCTGCATATTATTGGGAAGGAGGCCACATGCCCCCACATAGTCTCTCTAGAAATCAATATGGGAACTCTCTTGAAAACAAATGAGAAAATAATAGTTCCAAACCCAAAGTTTTTGTTGTTGCGTATCCGACACTCTGTCAGTTGTCTCTTCATGCATGTGATAATGATCATACTCCAGTCAAATATATGTGCCTCTTGTCACTGAATGGAACAATGCATGTGTGCCTAGGAAGCATGGTGAAGGGCTACGGATCTAGTAATATGCCCAATAAGTAACAAGATAACTCTCAGAGACAAACTCATGATCTTATGAATTGACACCTAAGAACCTGCCTTCTTAGTGCCAGCCTCACAATACATATGAATGTAATCCATGATGTTAGAAGGCCCAGGGGGGAAATTATACAGATTGACTGGTTCCCCTCTCCTCGAGAGGTCAATCAAGAAGTAGATATATTCAGTCGTTGGAGTCAACGACTGTCCCTCTATCATGAAGGCCTCTACATCCAGATGTGAGTAGTCAACTCAGGCATTCAATAGCCTAGGTTGTTCCCTCATAAACATACACTAAAATAACTTCCATAAACCACATTATTTCAATGTAGCAATAGCAACAGGATCCTGTTCAACTAGTGCATCAATGTCCTCATGTTCCCACTCCCTCCAATGGGAATACATCATGTTCCATGGCAGGTAAAAGGGAGTTAGCTCTTGCATTAAAATTTTTTTTTCCAAGCTTTTGAGGGTGTACGTGGGCTATTTTGGCCAGAGTCACATATGTATGTGGGCAGAGTGTTTTATGCCTAAGTACATACACGATTTGTCCTTGGATAGCCCACATACACACAAGGCCATTGTTTTTAGGAGAGTGTGCCCTCTCAAAAACAAAAAGAAATGCTTAAATGAAGAATTGAAATGCAAGGGGGGTCCATTTGTACTTACTTGGTCCAAGCGGAAGTTCATTTCATTAACTGAAGCTCCCAAAATCAACTTCTTTAGCAAAGGGTATTTTTCTCCTTTTGGTTAATTTTCGAAATGAAATGGTGAAAATGAGCTATCAACTTCTATTTATAGACTTTTTTGGCCCTTTTTGCCACTTTTTTGACCCACTTTGTCATTTTTCCTGGCTTGGAAATCATTTGGTTCCATTCTTGAGTTTCTTACTAGATGTTATGATACACTTTTCCTTTCCCTTTGGTAACCTTCTGGGGATGGGTCACTATAAGCGTCCTTTGGTAAAATCCGTTTTTTCCAACTTTTTGCACATAAGTTAGGATTTCACCTCCACTTTTTGCATCTCGTTGTATTTTCTGCTTTTCCATAGGATTGACCCCACCGAAATGTGACACGAAACCTTCATTGTTGCTCTAGAAGTGTCGTAATTAGGTGGTAGAGCCTACCTTTACATGGATGCCCCGGGTAGATCCTTGTTGCATTTTGGCGTCCATATTGTCTGTAATGACTATAGGCTCGGGAGTCCTTGTTAGTCTTGTCATGATTACATGATTGAGCCTCATTTCTCTGATGCACCATCATTCTTGGCCTCACCCTTGGGACTCCCAAATGAGCACACTTTGTTGTCTTTCAAGATCACTTTGAAATCCGAAAGCAACATCCAACAAGACTGTATTTATGCTTTTCGATCTTGTCTGGATTAACTGAGAAAAGTGTCCCTCTAGAGTCTTCTTTAATCCCCTTTCAGACTCTTTAAACATGAAAATATTTTTGATCAATCTTGTTTCCCTTCACGCTCGCCAAACTCAAGTTTGAAGGCATGTATTTCCAGTGGTAGTTTACCCCCTTTTCGGTTGGGATGGTCAATTGTACGGATAAAGGTATTCTCTATAAACTTCGGTTCGCTATAAGAGTATTCGCAAGCGTAATTTTAAGCCTTTTTTGGGCCTTGGAGATTACTTACAAAAAAGGAACACCACAGAGTCCATAGTTAAGCTCTTTTTAGACTCCCTAAAATTGAAAAGATCACCGAGTGACCTTGTTTCTTCACACTCGTTAAATTGGTCCAGAAAAACAGCTACTGGAATGAGTTGCCCCTTTTTCCATCCTATAGATTATAGAGGAAAAAGGCACACCTCGGGAGATTCGTCTCGCCGGGAGAGTTCTCCTCAATGAATTTTATACTTTTTTGAGCTAAGGGGACTAAATTCAGAAAAAGGCTGTGAGTCCATAGTTAAGCTCTTTTCATACTCCTTAAAATTGAAAATAATGCCGATTGATCTTGTCTTTATCACACTCGTTAAAATGGTTTTGAATAGATGACTTTTCGATGCAGGTTTACCCCTTTTCGAACCAACTAGACTATCTCTAAAAAAGGTACTCCCTGAGTCTTCTTTTACATTTTTTCAGAATCTCTAAACGTGAAAAAACTACCGATCTTACCTTCTCTGGGCTTGTTAAAATTACATTGAAGAGGGTTTCATTGTGTTATTCTAATCGCATTTGCATCTCTGCATATTTGGCTTAATGACAACTCCATGTTTCTCTCAAATGAACCTTTGAAGTGTGCCTTATATGAAAGCCTTGTAGAACTTTGCCTCTACGACTTAACACCTTGACCCATGGAGGAATTTTCCCTGAGTATCCTTTTCCTGCACATGTCTCCTTGCTCCGAGAATTAGTGTGTTCCTTGTGCCTGGAACTAGTATTCTTGCTTATAACACTTGTTCCTCCCATATAACGTAGCATTCTTTTATTCTTTTTCAAAGGTATTTAAAAAATTAAAAAAGACAAAAAATTCAAATATCCCAAAAAGAGGGGAAGGGAGATATGTATTCTTTTTTTGGCAGCACAAAGAGTCTCCCTTGGAAAAAGAACATCCTTTTGTTTGTTCGTCAAGAATTGGGGATCTAGTATGACCTTAGGAAGTTTTTCTTTCTACATAGAGTTGTGTCCTCCTCCATTTGATTACTCTTCTAAACATATGGAGAGTTTGTGTTGCCTCGTGCATCGTTAACTTATGTCAATGTCATGGTCCCTGATTCTGATCATCTTTCATTCTCTTTTCCAAGGGAATTTTCACCCAACCTAAGTCGGCCTTTCTACAGTCTGTCTCTTGACCTCATGAGTCGACCATCCTGGAAGTCCAATCAAGTCCTGATTCAAAATCGATGAAGTTCTTTTCCTAATCAACAAGATCCTCTTGTCTTTTTCCCAATGAGTCGACGAAGACCTCAGGGTAGTTATTTATGCACTCCCATTATACTTCTACCTAAGTTTTGAATATCTTGAATTTGTTGCTTGAGCTATGAAGACGTCATCTCCAACCACTGGGCGTTGCTGGCTTCTGGAAGATGGATACTATATTTGCATATCTTTGATTTTGAGATTTAGATCCATTTTGTATTGCTCATGGGTACACTTTATATAGTTATATGACATGTATCTACAGTGTATTTTTATTGGCATCCATGATTTACTTCATCCCGAGCATGGGTATGCCTGCCTCAGAGAGACAATTATCATTTTGATGGCACCTCCCGAACTCTGGTCCTGGGCTCACTCGATTTCGTACATTGGTGAAGATATTGTAATGTATTTTGGCCATCAGTTTCTCTTCTGACCTTAGACATTAGGGGCATTTGTTATAACCCTAAATTTCTCTACACATGCATACATGGCCTTGGCCCTCTTTCTTTCATTTTTTGACAAAGAACTACTGAGTTTCTCTTCTTAAAAAACCATTTTTTAGAATATGTACGCACCCTGCACCATTATGTCTTGTGTACATACACTTGATGTACCACTACAACTCACGTACATACGCATGTTGCACCATTGCATCACACGTATACTTGCAAAAGTTGCAAAAAATAAAAAGTTGCAAGGAATTCGTTGAAATTGATGGGCTATTGGTAGTTTCCCAACTAATCCACCTGCTATAGCCCTTCACCCAACTGAATAACCATCCTTTTGGCATATAAAAGGAGGTGTTGGGGTCTCATTTCAGATCTAAGAATAAGAACAGTGAAACTCTGCCCGATTTCACTTCCCCTCCTTGCCCAAGATATTGTTTCCTTTTGTGAGAATTTCCTTGGCATTCCCTCATTAGCCCCTTATTCCTCCATTCAACCCATTCACTTCCCAAGAAGATATCATAAGGTTGAGAGGAGAAGTTGATATAAGGTGCACCTGGAGATTGGTGAAGAGGATCTCAGACCAGGTTCACGGAACAGTAGCCGACTTAGATTGTAAAGGTATAATCTTTGTGAGATTAATAAAAGAATTATATTTTCCTGTCCCAAATGATGGTGTCTTGAATAATTTTATTGGTTTATGTTTGACATTCTAACATCTAACCCTAACTTGTATATGAAATAACATGCTTGTCGTTCTCTATTTTTCAATCTTTGGATGTAGGTCATCCCTGGGAGGAGGTGTGCAGTCAGTAGAACTTCCAAGCACGAGGAGGTCATCACCAGATGTGGGATTAGTGGTATAGTTACCCAATCTCCTTTTTCTTTGCTTTCTTCATATGAGTTTTGCTGTGTTTGGGGTAGTATAGAGAATTAACTGACTTTTAGATGGTTAATCGATCTTCCTACATTCTGAACCCTGGTGTAGATAAAGGGGGGTTTTTCCCACTAGCACCCGTGGGCCTCCCCGTTTTCGCATTTGTTACAACTGAATATAAAAATGATATATGGTCATATTAGGTTACAATCAACATATAACAAAAAACATTTGAATCCTCCATAATATATATGATTATATATATGGTATATTCATATACCAAACTTTAACCATATTTCTAACCTCCAACCAATATTAAAACTTGTGCCAAGTCATTAGATGTGACCCATGCATGAAACATCGGGGTAAGACCCTCTTTTAATGTTGTTGGTTGGAATTTGTTGCCAGATAGTACGAAGATACACTAGATTCAGTGTTTCTTCTACCGATATGTGGGCCGACGACTAATATATATATATATATATATA
>JASDQU010712540.1:0-10875 GCA_032191745.1 Picea mariana | reverse complement strand
AAGCTCAAGAGTGGAGAAATGAATCTCACTTTTGCCCCTTTGCCTCCTTTAGTCTAATCCTTAGGCTAACCTAGAAAACTAGTGGCCTAGATTAGATCTAAGCAAAACTCCAAAATGAGTGGATGAGATTAAATCTCATTTTTGACTAAGTTTCCATAGTTCACTTTTTCCTCATTAATGACTTTATAAAATCAACTTGACTTTATAACTTAAAGTGCTTTGTCATTAATGATGTTATAAAGTTAAAGTGACTTTATAACATAAAGTAAAATGGCGAGGGTCAAATATTTCCCCCTTTGTGTTTAGAGACTCATAAACACAAGGGGACCACTTTCCAAGGTACCCAAATCTTAACATGTGTCCTAGGGATATGTGCCCTAGAGTGAGGGCGCACTATCTCAAGGAGTATTACACCAAACAATGAACAATAATATGCCATGGAACCTAGGGAAACCATGTAAGCATGCCAAGCCACCAGTGCATGACATTAAGGAGCAATCGATTTACCAATGTTACTTAAGAAAAACCTTAGTTGATGGGAATTCCTTCCATGAATGTGCTAGTTGTCAATCAAGAGTTCATTGTGCTAAGCCAAAAACCCCATGGAGGCACCCAACACTCTACCAAACTCCTCATGTGCAAGACGGAAGCCTCTAAAATGTGAGATGACGAAGCTAACAAAAGATGGCAATCCATTAGTAAGTATGCATCAAAGTAGTAAAGTACCACCACCTTGACCTCAAAGCCAAAAACACTCCAAACGCATCTTGCTTGGGCAGGGTCTTCAACTTGGAATGGTCCTAATGCTATATCAGGGGTAACATGCACTTCCAAAGGTGCACCACTTCAACTATTACAAATTAGCAACATTGATGTGCAACCATTGAACAGTATAAGATAGTAATAGCCTTCCATGGAAATGGCTTATAACAAACCCAATGTTGACAATGATAAGAAGCAAGTTATAAGGAGGGTTTCACCTCACCTTGTTCCTTCTTCAATGGCAAAAATGTATATTATATGAAGGTCATTACAACAGATTTATAAGAGCTACATGCCTAATCAATGATTTGGCTTGAGTGAAGGGCACATTTTCACTAGGGTCATGACAGAGGAGTTCAACAATCAATGCCGCCAACATCAAGGTAGATAGAGGGTTTGGTGCTCTTGATTAAATGCTAGTTCCATACCCTTATACATGATAGAATCCAGTGGAAACGTTGCAATCCTACCAATCCTGAAATCCTGAAAACTGTTAAGTCTACTGAATTTTGAATGGGATCTAAAATTCTACTTTCTCCAAATGAAGTCCAACGAGGTTGGAACCACTCTCAAACATCCTAAAACAATTAAAATTCAAGTAAAAGGAAAGAAAATGAAAGATAAAGGAGAATGCCAACTTTTGCTTTAAGAATTTAATCTTACCATTAATTACCAGGGTTAGGTTTTGTGTTTCACTTCAATTATTTTATTGTTTTTTTTCTAAATTTGAGTTTTGGTGGTCCCTAGCCGTGCTGTATGGAACCGGCCAGTTTAGCACTTTAATGCTGGTTCCGGTACAGAACCGGCCATTTTCGGTCTGAAACCCTGAACTGGATCGGTATGGTCCCGAAACTGAGTTGTGCTCCACATTCACGTTTGGTGTACATCAGGGGCATTCTCCAAGAATGCCAACAATCTTCTCAAATTCTCCAATGAATGAACTTCTAAGGCTTTGGAATATGTGCTGGTTGCCTTTGATGCCACATGTCTCCTTTTCTAGCCTAGGCATTCCTGAAAATTGGTGGGAATATGCATATAACAAGGTTTGAATAGGTCTATCTGCCACATGTAGCCATCCTGGGCTGAGCTTCTTCAAGAGTAATCATGCTTTGATAAAGGGGCTGGTCTGCAGACTTCTTAGGTAGCGCTTCCTCTTTCCTAATCTGATGAGTGATTTTCTCATAATAGGCTGGAGCCTGATTCAACAAAAAGGCTCTTGACTTATGCCCAGCTCTGCTACAGGAAATGTCACCCAGTAGTGCTGGAAATTTGCTACAGAAGTGCGCCCTGCACTGTAACTCAAGGAGACAACAGCATGCTGCCACTACTGATTTTAAGGCTGACATAAGGGTATTCAGATTGTTCAGATTCTGAGTATGATAAGCCTTCACTCAAGCATCGTGAAAATTCACGACCTTTTACTCAAATTAGCATTAAAATGGAACTAAACATGCTGTTTTAGGGGGCCTTATCCTGCTACAATATGCTGCTTCACAACTGTTATATTGCCTTAATGAACTGCTGAGTTTAACTGCTGCAATTCTCATCTCTTCAAGACCTGTCTATTGCATGCTGCCATTGAAGGCTCTACAGCTGGTGTGAAAGCCTTTTCGGCCTGCACATAAATACCGTTAGTTGCTGGAGAAGTCACCTCCAGTTTGGTTTAAATGATGCACCCTTCATGACTGTTTATGACCCCTTGCAGGCGGTTCAGATGTTTGATTGGCCCAAATGATCTTCCACAAACAGAGATTCCGCTGAAACATGAGCTCTCTCCTAAGAAGTACTGCCACCATCTTGTATACAAAGAAGCAATCTGGAGTTTCTGTAGATGTTTATATAATCGTGGCTCATTTGCTTTAATAACTTTGGCAACAATATCCAGTTGTCTGCTCTCAGGCATATTCTGATCTTTTGCTGTTGTAGACCTTCACACCTGAAGACTGAATTCTCCTTAATATTCCTAGGTTCTTCATTGTCTCATCTCTCAGATGTGCTATTTTCAGGATCAAAGGACCAAAGACTAAGTTCTTCAGTTGCCCTACCCTTTATTATGAATGCTAACAAAACTGCCACTCTTAGCCATGGCTTTGGCTAGACTGGAATTACAGTATTTCCTGTGCTTCAAACCCCCTCAAATCTGGCTTGCTGCCAGCAACAATCACAGCCCGAAAACCACATTCATACATCGTGAGAGTGACTCAATCAACCAAGTATTCCCTTCCAGCGCATCCTCAGATGTCCATACTCAGTCAAATATGGATCCCCCATCTGCATTCAATCTGTTACCAGGCTGAAATTCATGATGAAAAACAAGGCTGGTACTGCTGGCTGTTTAAGATGCTCAAGACAGGCCAAAAAAAGTGTATTTATAGATCTGTAACAGCGCCCTTATTGCCACCTAAAACAGGCTTGAAATATCTTCTCTATGATGCTGTGCTGAGGCCTAGTGACTCTAGGCAACAAACGATATTCTCCATTACTGATTGAAACCCCTTTCTAATAACAGCAACCTCACACAAAATTCTACTTTCATGTAATGTCCCTCCTTATGGCTGTTACAAATTTATACTTACTGCTGTTATGTTTCAGTGAAATTTTGTGTCAGGACTTCCATCAAACAGTTTGCCAATACCCTCAAAACCCACTATAAGATCTCTTTTTCGGCTGCTGTAAATTTATTGTTGGTATGGGACTTTTGTCAAACACTTTGTTGACATCCTCAAACCCATTGTAAGCCCATTGTAAAACCCTTTACCACTTCTGTTATATTTAATATTTATGTGTTTGCTGCTGTGTGTTTTCAGTGTTGTTTGCAATGAAGAGACAAGTGTTTGAAGCCAAGTAGAGTTTATTTTGCATGTAATTTTATGACAGCAAGGTAGAAAAATAAAGATAACTTAAACAAAGTAGTACCACAGCAGTTGCACACCAAAAACTTGATCTGATTTTATTAAAAATGCTGACCTGTTACATATGCTGGCAAGACTAGAGGTTCGTATCTACTTCTCTAAAGAACATGAGATACCCCCACAAGGTGAAAGAGATCTTCTCGGCTTCACTAACAGAAATATAACCTCCAGCAAAGAAATCTGCCCTCTGAACTGCACGATTTGCTGCCAAGATGACCTCCAAACCTCCAAATCTCGGCTGCTCCAAGAAGATACAACCTCCCTTGAGAAAACTCGTCCCCTCTACCAAGAAATCGGCCCAGCAACAAGTGAACTTGGCCCTGACAAATAAACTCGGCTTCAACAGCAATAAACTCGGCCCCTAGACAAGTAACTCGGCCTAACAATCAAGGAACTTGGCCCTAGCAATGGAACTCGGCCCTAACTACAACAACTTGGGCTGCACAAATGGAAACTCGGCCCTGCCCAAGAGAAATCGGCCTCCTTTGAAGAATATTCGGCCTACCAAGAAAATCTCGGCCTCTACCAATCGAGCCTGGGCTGCTGCAAAGGAAACACGGCCCCCTCACAAGGAAACGACCTCCTCACAAAGGAAAATCAGCCCTACTAAGCAAAATGACCTCCATAAAATAAGTTTGAATTCCTCCAGAAGAGATAGGGTCTCTTCAAACCCCAACTTGCTGCGAAAACGTACTTCAATCTCCTCAACAATGGAATCCAAGTGGAAAACCTGAATGGTCTTCCCCACTAAATGGCTAGGGTGGAATCTTTTGCCACCGAAACCTAATTCGCTAGGGTGGAATCTTTTACCACCGAAACCAATCCAAACAAGGGTTCACTCCAAACCCCAAACGCTCCAAGAGCTCTCCAAATCAAATTAGAAATAATCATCAACATAATGAGAGAAATGAACTTTCATCTCTCTTTTATCCTTCTCACCTTTTTGTTGACCCTTTTACCCATTTCCTGACCCTTTTACCTTTTTACCTTCACTTAAGTGATTAAAGTGACTTTATAAGTTTTTATTCACTTTATTCTTCAAGTCACTTTTTAATTATTCAATGTCACTTTATAATGTATCTTTTTCCTCCAATTGACATCAAATAATTAATCTATTAATCCCCCTTTTTTAATCGATTATGGCCTACGGGAATCAGATAGACCACTAAGTCGTCCCCCTATGGTGATCATTTGGAAAGGGACATTACATTTCAGATCTGCATGGCTGGAAATAATGCTTCAAAATGCCCATACATTTTGAGGGGTAACAAGTGTTGATATTATGGTAGCTGCGGGAGGTATTAACCTCTACATGTAACCCTAAAAAGACTAGAATATTCTGGGAAGCAAGAGAAACCCTAAAACGTTGGATAATAACCCTAGGATATAAGTCGGCTCAAGAGAATATTTATTATTGAGTTATTAGCCTCCAGAAGTAGAAGTCGGCCTAGTTAGGTCACTTGGAGGACTATAAATAAGAGGGTTCTAGAGCTCATTTGTCACACTCACTCTCACAATTGCATAAGACCAGTGGTGCGCAAGTTTGGAGAGGAGCTGTAGCTGCATCTGCTGCAACTGGAATTTCGGTTTTGGCTTGGACTTTCTCTTTGGTTATGGTTTGGACTTTTTGCCTGGTATGCTAGCTCTGGAGAGAGGTACGCTACCTTGGTTGGCTATTGGTTCTAGGGTTTGCTTCCAGAATTATTCTCTCTGTCAAGGTTAAGGTGCTCGGGGGTGGCTTCGACCTATGGTTGCTTGACAATATTGCTATATTGTTTATGGAAAAACAAGCACACCTATTTTTCTAACAGTTTATGGGCCCATACTATCTTCAAACAGTCCAACCAATGGAAGATAGATTGGGAGGATTTGCTCAGTTACAGTTGCAGTCAAAGTTTTGCTGCAACAACGAAACCCTAACCCTCTTGTTAAGGCACCTTAAGTGAAGAACTTGACCTAATTCATGGATAGCCTAGTGCGCCCTAGCCTAGCACTCTTCCTGGTATTCTCAGCAAGCCAAGACTTCAAGTTTGAGTTTTTGGTCAAAGTCAAAGGTTGACCAAGTCAAAGCAATAATGAATTACTCTATGAAGTCAGAAAACAAGTTAGAAGGGGCTTCTAACTTCAGAGCATGGAAGACAAGGATTGACCTCATCCTTGCCAAGAATAAAGTGTTGGATATTGTGAAAGGCAAGATCTTGGAACCACAGTTTAAAGCAGGAAAAGAGAAGGAACCTCAGAACATTGCAGTTATGGAGAAGTTCAAGGACAATGAAATCAACACTATGAGTATCATAGTGGACTCTGTAAAATACCACTTGATACCCTACATCTCTCATCTTGACTCATCTAAGAAGATGTACGATGCCCTAACTAACCTCTTCTCGGTCAAAAACATTGGACAAGTAATGAGTCTGAAGAATGAGCTTCGTGACATGAAAATGAATGATGATGATAACATAACATCATACTTTGTGAGAATCTCTCTCAGTTAAGAAATCAACTACAAGCTATTGAAGAAATCATTTCACAAAAGGAACTAGTAAATATAATATTCAATGGCCTTCCCAAGACATGGGATGCATTTGCCACAAGCATGAACTCAAGAAAAGGATATGGAAAAAGTACAATGCTTCAACTGTCGAAAATATGGTCACTACAGGAACCACTGTCCTGAGTTAAAGAAAAGGAAGGAAACAGACGAATCAACAATTGCCGAAAAAAGGGAACCCTCAAAGAAAGCCAAGAAGGATAAAACAAAATTCTTCTTCTAGTCAAAGTAACAATATTCTTCTATAACATAGTTCTTGTACATACCATGTTTACATAGTTCCTGTACATATCATGCATATCTATTTCTTAGAAGAAAAGATGGTTAGTGAAACAATACCTATGAAAGAATAGCAAGATAATGATTGCTATTACGATGACTACAAGAAGATGAAGTACGTTGGCAGATTCTTGAGGAATCTATTATATAAGTAACAACTGCCAGATAGGCCGAAATCAGAATCAAACTTGAAGAGATCCAAAAGGAGTCAAATAAGAAAGAAGTCAGTAATCAAGAAGAAATTAGAATAAGACTTGTGAGACTTTGCAGAAGGCAATAAGGATGCAGACTGAAGCATGGACTCTCTTAGATGGAGGGAGCTGATTACAAAATTCCAAAAGAAGAGCATGCATTCATGCATGAAGCGAGGATTAAGAGGGAGCTAATTCTAAATGATGTGATCCATTGAAGAATCCGTGAAGATTATGAAGTATTTGTCCATGTTCCCATTGAAAGTAGCAGCCATGATAAGCAACACATGTTCTATTTGACTCTAGAAGAAGTCCTCTTCGAAAAGAATTCTTAAGTATCCTTGGTTGTCCATCTACATCCATGTTCCTATGATGAAAGGAAGAAATTGGAATCTTCAGGAAGAAAGGTTATGGAATCTATAGAAGACTCCATGGACCCAAAAGCTAAAGAGGAACATGAGGAAAAACATGAAGATTCCAAGAAAGAAAGAAAAGCATGAACAACCAATTATTATACCAAGAATCATAAGACTACCAGCTTGGTTTGAACCCACTAGAATCAATCAAGCAGAAGAAATGGAAGTTTTGATGAAGAACAGTGTATGTAAGAAATTGTGAAAAATACTTATGAATGGAAGCTTTGCGAGATTCAGAACTAGAGGTTCTTCTAGAAGGAGGGAGAAGACTATGCCGACAACTTGTTCCAGTAAAACAAATATACCTCTTGTAGTATCCATGGATTGAAATTTACATGTAAAACACTGTTCTTCCCAATAAAGCAAATTGAGAAAGAAGCTTATACCAGAAAGAGACCGATGTATGCAGATATAAGAAGACCTTGTATGGATTCAAGCAACTTGATGCAGAGTATCTCATATACAACAAAAGCGTGGTGAAAACTTTCTATGACAGAGATAGTGTATCAGAATGGTTACTCAGAAGTCCAGGATGATGGATTGCTAATCCATGGCAAACTCCCATGATGACGGATGTGAAGAAGTTGAGACTCTAATCCAGTAGATCCGTCTCTGTATCGACAATTGACTGGCTCGTTAATGTATTTGAAAAATACTCAATCGAATATTTTCCTTGTGGGACGTTTGAGTTATGGTATACATCTGCATGGATTTATCGATTCAGATTGGGCAGGGAGTGCAGATGATACAAGAACTACTACTTGGATATGTTTCAGTTCGAGCTTTGCCACGATGTCATGAGCTAGCAGGAAACAAAAGTCTGTTGCAATCAACACTATAGAAGCAGAGTATATTGCAACTTGTGATGCTTGTACATAAGCAATAAGTTGATTTTTGGACCGTCTTATCAGGTGCTGAATTCGACCATGATATATTGTAATGATCAGAGCTATGTGAAGCTTTCAGAGAAACCGGTGTTCCATGACATGCCGAAGTACATTGAGATCAAGCATTATATTCTCCGTGATAAAGTCCAGAAGAGAGAAGTGGTTCTCCAGTATATCTCCACGAATGAGCAGATAACAGATACTTTGGTAAATCCCCTGTCCAAGATGAAAAGTTTGCGTACTCAAGAGACAAGCTGGGGCTCGTGGAGATGACTTCCTTATTGAAAAAGGAAGTGATTACTCCCAGATTGGGAGGGAGCACTGATATGTTGTTGATTTATGGATAGTCATTTTTCCAGTTCGGAAAATGGTTCAGCATAGCAAGTTCCTTTCCAGCTCGGAAAGTGGTTTGAGATTTTTGACGGACAGGCATTTTCCAGTTCGGAAAATGGTCTAGATCGGACAATCATTTTCGTAATGAAAATGGTTCAATAGATTGTTGATGTACCATAGACAACAATTCCCCTTGTGGCCAGTGTGGGGGAATGGTCTAGGACAATCATTCTTCTTGGCAATCACTCTGAGTAGTGGTCAAGTAGAATGGTCCGCCTCGTCGGGCAGTCATTCTTTAGAAGTTCATAGTTATGAGCAGTTTCGAAGAATGGTCTGTTTTGGAGGTTGGTACAGGACAGTCATTTCCATAGGAAATGGTCCGGACAGTCATTCCCTAGGGCAGGCTCATTCTCTCCAGGTTGCACTGTGATTAGTGCCGGAGGAATGACCCAGTTAGGTGAATGGTCCAGGTTCAACAATCAGGGATACGCATTCCCTAGGGCATACTCATTCTCTCCAGGCTGCACTATGATTAGTGCTGGAGGAATGGCCCAGTTAGGTGAATGGTCCAGGCTCAGAAATCAGGGACAATTATTTTTCTATGCTTGGGAAGAATAGTCCAGATAGCCCATGGCTGATGTTTTACCTTTTGAGGGAAGATGCTCTTCTAGATCTCTCAGATGTGAGTGGAAGAATGGCCCAGATGACTCAATTTATATCATGATATTGCTTTATGCAGGTTGATATTAGATGATATGATTGTTGTGGAGACTGTATGTCTTTGGACAGTAATTGTTTGCTACTGTGGTGGATGTGATCCACTGATAGTGACTATGTGTCACTGGTTAGTAGCCGTGTACTACTAGGAGTGGTTGTGTACCACTGGGTAGTAGTTGTGTACTACTATGGATAGACACAATTGTGTTCTATTGGATGGCATTGTTCTGATCACCATGGAGACTATCACTAGTGTTGGAGATGATTAGAAGAATAGTCCTTGTAGCCCATGGCGTGGCTTCTAGCCTCTGTTGGAACAATTATTCTTCTAGGACATATGTCCAGATTAGAAGAATGATTCTTGTATCACTCTGCGGAGTGAGTGACTTATTCATCATCATGCCCGATTACTTAGATGGAGTATTGTTTCGAAGAGATGATGCAGTTGATGCTATCAGATGATACTGATAGTGATGATGGTGCTCATGATTTGACCATGAGATAGCCTGTATGGTTATGATGATGCTACCCGTTGAATGGTTTGTTTGTGCTCAAGACCATTGCCTTTAATACCTCCCTAACTAGGAGGGAGTGTTGATATTATGGTAGCTACGGGAGGTATTAACCTCTACATGTAACCTTGACGAGACTAGAATATTCCGAGAAGCAAGAAAAACCCTAAAACGTTGGATATTAACCCTAGGAGACAAGTCGGCTCAAGAGAATATTTATTATTGAGTTATTAGCCTCCAAAAGTAGAAGTCTGCCCAGTTAAGTCACTTGGAGGACTATAAATAAGAGGGCGCTAGAGCTCATTTGCCACACTCATTCTCACAACTGCATAAGACCAGTGGTGCACAAGTTTGGAGAGGAGCTGCAGCGACAACCACTACAACTAGCATTTCGGTTTTGGCTTGGACTTTCTCTTTGGTTATGGTTTGGATTTTCTGCCTGGTACGCTAGCTCTGGAGAGAGGTATGCTACCTTGGTTGGCTATTGGTTCTAGGGTTTTCTGCCAGAATTATTCTCTCTATCAAGGTTAAGGTGCTCGGGGGTGGCTTTGGCCTATGGTTGGGTGACAATATTGCTGTATTGTCTATGGAAAAACATGCACACCTATTTTTCTAACAAGAAGTCCAATATCAGAGTTTGCAGCGCTCGACTTATATGCTGCATACTGTTATTTAAATTCGCCATGGGAGTTCTTAGGACTTCTTCCACTGATAATGCAATTTTTGATTTCAAACCATCTCCATGAGTATCTGAATATTTTTTTATTTTTTTGAAGAAACAGAACACTGATAGGTACTAACCACAGCATTGGATGAAAGAGGAAACCAACAGTAATGATCAAAAGAAAGCCAACAACCACAGGTACAGAGCTAACATAGAAAACTCTAGCAATAGATTTTAATTTTTGATAGCAGATTTATATCACTAACAGTGAAAGGGAAAAAATCAACAGTAGCAAATAGCAACAACACCTGAAAATCTTGAAATCAGCACACATAGAATCTGAAACTTCTTGAGAAGTGTAGATTTTTGAGGTACTAAAGGCTGCCAACACAGGTCTATCCTCTGACCTGCTGTTGGACACTAAAATCAAGGTTACCAAACTGTTTTCTCACTGTTTTGGGACAGTCACTAAGTCTGATAATTCTGCCCAGAAAATATGCCTTTAGTCTTGTGATTTGATGCCTTTTTGAGGCTCTCTTTGCATGGGTTAAAATATGGTTTAGGCTGCCATACAAGTTAGCACATGCATATAGCTCAAAACATCAAATACCCTCTTAGGATCTTAACAACTCCTACAGCTGAAAGTATTAA
>JASDQU010712539.1:1770-27303 GCA_032191745.1 Picea mariana | reverse complement strand
GGGGATTGATCCAATGAATAATATATCAAATAATAATAAGAATACACTTTGCAGTTACATTATTTCAATAGTAATGAGGCCATCCTTTTTTATTGGGGTGTGCTAACTGGACCTCGTCTTCCCTCTCACATGCCTTTCAAGATTATAGTAAAAGTTTGTGGTCGGGATGTTCCTCATACACTGATAGATGAAGGTTCGTCTGTTAGTATTTTGTCCTCTATTGCTTGGAAAGATTTGGGTTATCTCAGCTTGTGCCGGTTACCCAGACTTTGTTCGCTTTCAACAGAAGAACCAGTCACCCTTTAGGGATCATTCCTCAGTTTCCCATAACTTTGGGAGGGAAAAATGTCTTTATTGATGTTATGGTAGTCCAGGACCCCTTGGATTTCGATTTACTCCTTGGGCGAGATTATTTCTATGCCATGAAAGCTATTGTGTCCACTTTTTTCCATGTGATGTCTTTCCCTCACGATAGAAGAATGGTGACTATTGATCAAATTTCGTTTGTTGGCCCTGACTTGACCACCAACCCAATGACCTCCCTAAACGGTTCTTATATGCAGTCGGTATCACCCCTGCCACAGGTCAATTAAGTGGCATTATCTCCCATGCCTTCAATTTTCGATGACTTAGATCCGGTAGTTGACATGGTGATCTCTTCGGTAAGGCTATTGGATCCTGATATCCTTACCCCTCTAACGGACCTCGACATTTGTTCCTTCCAGAGAATTCTTCTTCCATCCAGTGAAGATCTCTTGGAAGCCATGCCCGAGTTTTGTCCCTTGACATGGTGTCCTTCCAGAGCGTTATCCTCTTGGAAACCATGATCAAGAAGAAGTCACGAGCATAGTTTTTCCTCTCTATGGCAAGCTCGTTAAAAAATGAAACAGAAACTTCGAGCATAGTTTTTCCTCTCTGTGGCAAGCTCGTTAAAAAATGAAACAGAAGCTTTGAGCATAGTTTTCCTCTCTGCAGTAAGCTCGTTAAAAAATGAAACAACAATCTGGCGACTCAACCCGGAGCCTTGAGCATAGTTCTTTTTCATGTGTCAAGCTCATTAAAAAATGAAACAGTCACCTTCTTGTCAAGTCGAGTCTTTCGCTAGATCTTGTAGATGTCAAGTCGAGTCTTTCGCTAGATCTCGTAGATGTCAAGTCGAGTCTTTCATTAGGTATCATATTTGAACCTTCATTTCATCCACCTGTATCCTTTTTCTCCATCTAGTATAAAAATTGGTGACAACCTCAAAGTCGGTGAATGAATTGAAGCTTGGGGGGCATTGTCTCCAGCCTTTGATGATCATTCTGGAGTTAAGCCACTATCTTTTCAAGATGGGGGCATACCAAGCTTAGTCTTTGTTCCTTCTCGTGCTCGTAAATACATGAGAATGTAATTGAGTAGAATTTTATCACTTTTTCGGACTTGTAAAGGTTATACGAAAAAGGAAACCCTTGGAGTCGTCTTTAAGCTCTTTTCAAACTCTTTAAACATGAAAAGATTGTCGAGTGATGTTGCTTCCTTTCACACTCGTTAAAAGGTTTGAAAGGGCGTCTTTCAAGTGGTAGTTTATTCTTTTTCGACCTCGAGAGACTAAAATTACGAAAAAGAACCACATTGGAGTCATCTTTAAGTCAATTTCAGACTCTCTAAATATGAAAAACAACCGAGTTTACCTTCTCTGGACTCGTTAAACGATCATACATTGAAGGGTCCATATGGGACCGAACCCTTACTTCTTCCAGTTCGTTAAACAAAGGAAGAGGAACTTACCGAAGATGAGTTATATCGAGCATGTGTTACCCTCCTCAAGCTTGTTAAACCAAAAAGAGGTACTCGTCTATCTGGATGGGGGAAAAATTGAAAGAAGCAAGCCAAGCAGTTTTTGAGAACTTTACTAGTAATCTTATAGTCCCCCTTGAACACGGAATTTTATCTTTGCATGCATTTTCAATCCGTTAAACCTTTGCACTGAACCAATCCTTTGAGTTTCTTCACTCCTTTGGGTCACCTGACGAAATTCATAGTATCCACTGCATTATCAAGTTTTGGTCCATGTCAAGTTTCTGTTGTTATGGCTCAGTGTTCAAGGGAAGTATCTACCTCAAGACTCAACCATCACAAATTTCTGTTTCAATACCTGTGTCAGTCCATGTTCATTTGATCCACCAATTACATCTATGTGTCAATTTCGTGTCGTTGATGGGGGATACATCAAGGCCCTCCTTTGACGAGTCTATTCCTGTCGACTTCAGCACATTATCCAGGAGTTAGACTTAGGAACCAGTTAGTACCTTGGGACCTGNGGCTATGTCTTGTTGTCTCATAGATCCACTGTGTATTATTCGTGGCTACGATCAGTTCAGGTCATAGAAGTATAGATCCACATTGTATCTTCAGTGGTTGTACAATTTTGTCAATATAATTATGGATTTGCAATATTCTATGGCAGCCATACCTTAAAAAGTCTTTATCACTCAAGCATAGGTATGCCTGCCTTGGGTTTGAAACATGTCATAATATTTGTTTGATGGTTGTGTGCAGATTTTTCCAACCTCTCTAATTCCATACCCTTGCTCGAAAAAGTCTACAAAGTACTTCAATCATCATCGTCTTCTGACTTCGCACTTTGGGGGGCAATCTATTACACATCAAAATCACTCATTGCAATGATGGCTAGTGTCACCGTTACAAATGTCGCAAGTGTCGCATATTGGTCACAAGTGTTGCAAACATCATATTGTTATCTTGCCTATGTCGTCTCTCTAACGACATCATAAGGACACTTAAAACACCTCAAAGACTAGTTTTGAAGAGGAGAAATCAGTTGACAAGGAGTACAAGTCTTTTGCCATGGAGCAAGCCACTTAAAATTCATTTTTGGAAGGCAGCGCTCCCCTATACACTGTCAAGAAGTGCCAGCGCTCCCTGACCTCCTTGGGGGGAGAGTTGCAACGCTTTGTGCCCCATTTTGAGGGAGCGCTACCCTTCCTGAGTGAATTTTGGTTTGTTGAGATAAAACAGGGAAGAATCCCCTCAATCTCAGAAGGTGGTTGGATTCGAATCAGAGGTCAAGGCATGATCTTAGGGGAGATCCACAACTGAAGGAGAAGAATCCTCAACTTATCCCAAGGATCTCTCAAGTGGTTTGGCCTCTCCAAGCCTATATAAGGAGGCCTTCTCATGATAAAAGGAAAATTGGAGAAGATAGAAAGCATCATACTTATGATCTCATAAGTGAGATACCATTGAAGAATAATCAGTGTAGATTACTTGAGCAAAGGTTGGACAAAGAGGGTTGGAAAAAATTGTTGCAGCTTCATCAAAGGTCTGTAAGTACTCTTCATTTGTTCTCATTAATATACATATATGCTTGGCCTGTTTCTTTCAAGTTTGTGTTTGTTCTACATGAACTTGTCTCTAGTAGATAGATCTGTTTTTGAGCTAATCTCAGTAGAATAGGAAGCTTGTTGTATCTTTGTTTGTTTTACAAGACTTGTTGAGGAGCTTAGAATTGAAGCTCAACTTGGACTATGCAAGGACAAACGCCATTAAAAAGGTACACTTTTCTTCTTCCTCTTCATACATTAGCTTAATTAGATTTAAAAGGATGTTAGTGACCAATGATAGCACCCTTTCTGTCTTGGTTTTAGGAGTCTAGAGACCAAGAGGGAATCTACTTGTCCGCAGTGGGATTCACCTGTAACACACTAGAGGCACCTTGGCAAAGCTTGACCTAGGGGGATTGGCCCTTTTTCAGTGGAACGTTGGCCTTGGAAGGCCTAGGACGTCACCCATCATGACCATGATGTCATCCAGCATAATGGACATCTTGGGAGGCAGACTGGGCAGTATTGGCACGTGTGGCAGGTTGGAGAAGCCCAAGGAGGGCTAACATTTTGCTCTAGGATGCTCCATTTGCCCTAGAAGGGGCTAACGTCTCCCTTAGAGGGGCTTGTTATCTCTTTTCAGCTTGATTAGGGTTTTAATTTGACAAATTAATGTAAAAACAATATGATTTAGTATTTTGGCCTTGTCATCCTTTTACATGACCTAAAATGTAAATTTAGGTCATGATACTGTATAAATGAAGGATTTTCACCTTCATTTTTTGGATCACAACTTACTCACTCTAGAAGGAGATCTGAAATTTGCGCCCTCTCTTGGGTTATTGGCTGATTTAGTGATGCGCACTTGTTGGAGGATTATTTTGGCATGTTTTGGCATTTCTCTTGAAGGAAGGTGTTACACCTAGGGTTTGCATTGATATTTCTTGGTGATATGTAAGTAATTTTCTGCAAAACTTCTTGAATGAATGGTTGTAGTTTCATTTCTTGCATATGTTTATGATTTTTGCTGAACAAAACCCTAGGTGACAAGCACACAAGTAGGTCCTTGTCTCATGTCCCCATTGAGAGAAATTTTCATCCATTTATTGAAGAAGGAGAGAGCCTAGCCGTAGCTACCCTCTCTTCTCTCTTCACCTTTGCTAGCCGTACCCTTTTTACAAGCTGAGAAGAAGGAGACGCCTTAAGCCTAGGTCTTCTACACTTTGGGCCGATTTTTTCTAGGGTTTGCTGAAAGAGCCTTGCTGTAGCAACACTCTGCTTCATCAAACCTTCTTGTCTTGGTTTTATGCTTCATTTTCAGCTAGCCGTGATTGCCACTGAGTTAAGGAAGGAGGAGAGAGCACCAAGGCCTAGTTCTTCTACACCAAGGTGAGCCTCTCTCCCTTAGGATTTTGACTTTGAGTCCTTGCCTTGGAAACACCTCAAAGCTTCTCCCTCTAGTCCTTAGTCGTTGCCTCTTTTAGCTCTTGCGTCCTTCACCTTTTGACTCTGTTAACCCTAAGGCACTAATCTAAAGAGACCTCTTGCATTGAAGTGAACCTAATTAAAACTACTCTTAATACATTGAATAAAACCCTAACTACACTAACCCTAGCTTATAAACTAACCCTATTTGACTAAGTGTTGTCGTCATATCTTGATATTAACATCTTTGTGCAGCTAATGTGTGTCTTTATAAGCAATTGAATGATGAATGAGGGCATTAATTGAATGAAGTATTGATTTGATGCATTGAATGCCATTTATTCCAACATTTATTGAAGAAATGATATAACTCTCATTGCTATTTAATAAACATTGACTTCGTCAATATTTATTGTTAAATTGCTTATATGTTCATCAAATAGTTATCAATTTACATGAATTACTAACCCATTGAGCTAGCTTGCACATGTCAGTTTGTTGTTGCTTTGTCTCAGGCAGGTATATCTCATTTGGGGGGGTTTTCACTCTATTGGCCTTCTGGCCGGACTATCTTCTCGGTGGTGACTTGTGAGGGGGAAATAAATACTTTATCCTATAATCCTTTGCCTTCTCAAAACCCCAGGTCACCAGGGACGTCTCCCCTGGGCCTTACCACCCTAAAGAGAAATAACCATCCCATTGTGGTGGCATTGGATGGGATTGGTTCCTGTTACACCAGTTTGACCTTAAAACCTCAAGCCTTTATCCTTGCTACAAACTATGCGATAACATTTTGGCGCCATTGTCGGGGAACACTGAGTCAATTCTCCTCAAGACGACACTTTTCGGTAAGCCTTGCCTCAAGAATCTTTACCTTACAAGCTTACCTGGTGACTCCACTTACGGTGTTTTCCATTTTCCTTTGATAATTTCAAGCAAATTATCCGGCGACTCCACTAACCTTTTCCTAGGTGCCACCTTACTTTCAACTCTGTGATATTTCTAAATTATGGGATCATGGCATCCCGGGAATGATTGTATCCAACTATTGATTTCAAAATCCTTCAAGGCTATCCAACCTGTTTTAATGTAAAATGGTCAAACAACCTCCCAAGATTTTGGGGCCTCCCAACTCCTCACATCATAAATGTTTTAGAGTATATGAGCGAGGTATATTTGGGAGGGGAGGATGCTCTAATAAAACTTTTCATACTCTCTCTACCATCCTTCTTGCAAGACTGGTTTAAGGGTTGTTGCCAAGATAGGGGTATATCATCTTTCATACACCTCATCAGTAGGTTTATTGACTTTACCAAACCACGTTGCCAAACATATGAAGATGCCCTTCAGAATCTCACAATAGCTTTGGAAGACGGAGGATTCACTACTGAGATTGTGGGAGATCTCAGAAATGCATATCATGTTCAATATCAAGAACCCTCTAATGTGGAAGAAGAGATTTATGAAGAACATTATCAACCCCTTGAAGAGGAGAAAGATTTATCTCATGATTCAATAGAATGCAATGAAGATATAACTAGAGAAGTGAATTATGAGGATGAAGCACCAGTAACCGCTCCTCAGTCTGATGAAGCTCTCCAAGACCCTATCCCTCCTCCACAAGGTGAAGAGAATGANAGAGTGAAGAAGAAATGAAACCCTTGGACAAGCTAGATCTCAAAACTGAAGATGTAGAGGAATATATTCCACCTGATGAAGTTATCCAAATACTTGAAGCTCCTGCACAGGAAGGATTAAGCAAGGTGAGTTGTTTCCCCTTCCAAAATTTTAAAAATTCTTTATCTTATGATGTGGAGAGTAAAGAAGTATTGGATGTTTTAACCCCTTCATGTTATGATGATGAATTTGTTGATAATTTTGATGAATTCATACATGTGGGGAAACGTAGATGGGATATGATGGCGATTCCATGTACGACATTGATGGCCCTTTCCAAAAGTTGCCTTTGCATTTATCGCATGAAGTTACTAATAGTTTTGACATTTGGCAACAAGAACCTGACTTTATTCAGACACCCAAGGATGACTTGATGCTATGCTCTCCGAATAATTTTCGGTCATACCTTGAGGACTTTGTTGACTATCCATGTGAGCACTTAGATTTAGCCTATGAATAAAGTTATCAACCTTCGTTTTGCTTAGATCTTGATGAAAGAGAAGAGGTTACTTCCATGAAATAGGATTCTTATGATAATGTTTCCTACCTCCCTTTGATTACTTTACCTTGCTATGTCACTAAAGGTATGGTTTGGAAACATGTCCCTTATCCCAAGTCTCCTATAAGACAAAACCTAATTCTGGATTTTAGGGGAAATTTGACTACCTCAAGAAGAAGCTTATTTTCACAGTATTCCAGCTTCTCCTTAAGGAATTGTCAGTCATCCTTTCAGCTCTTGCTAAACCCTTCTCAGGCCTTAAGTTGTGAAGACATTCAAGGTAGCCAACATTCAGATTCCTCGAGTCAGTCTCCTGAACCTTTGACTTTTCACAATCCACTTCTGAGAGTATGTATTGGGATCACTTTTTCCCTCCCACCCGCCTCCATGAGTTAGACTTTGAGATTTCCAATGATATGATATATATTATAACCCATGTCATTTTTTTGCTTGACTTATCACTATTTTGGTTTATGATGAAGCACAAAGGAAGGTATCATGGGACGTTGTTGGATTGGCTTCACTGGTCTTTTAACTATACCCAACATCCAGCCAACATGTAAGTACAGGTAAATAGTTTAATTCACATTTACACTATTGATTGTTTTATTTCAGTTTATATATATATATATATATATATATATATATATATATATATGCTGGGGTGGAATTACCACCCTAATTTTGTTACTGATGCTTCTATTGAGATTGAGCAGGTCACCAGGTTATGCCAGAGATGTTGAGGTTCTCATGCGCTCTACAGTGAGCACATGTCTTCCGAGTTGGAGCCAGATGTTATCCCCCACTTTTAGGGATAACTAGGAGATCATGTCTCGAGGCCCACAGGTCCTAGACATGGAGTACCGAGAGCAGGATTGGATTTAGCATGGCCGTGGAGGGCCCACCTTTTCTTTCTTCCAGTATCTTTATCTTGTTAGCAGCAGCAACATCCATCACCATCGGCTTGGTCCCGTGTCAGAGAAGGTTCTTGCTCCATGAGGTAATTAGTCCAGGTATAATGGTATCTGTCACTTTGATCATCAAAACCATTGAATGTGTGCATATGATTCCTTTTATTTATAACGACTGCTTGGATCTTACACTTGACCATGTTTGGAGGAATTGACAAGGTTCCCTAGCAAGCCTGTGTCTGTAGGTTTTGGTTTTCCACAGGGGGGGTTTCTAAAAAGCCATCGTCCATTGCCATCATAGCACCACCATTTCATCTTGTTTCCCGCTCACTTACCCCATTCCACTTGTCCGGACACAGGGTTGACCTATTTTCAGGATTACACCTTATCTCGTGGGAAGAAGGGGCTAAAGGCCCATAAAGTAAAAGCAAGTTGGTAAAAGATAAAAGCCTAAGAATAAAACCTCAAGATGCTTCACCCAGGGATCCCCGAGAAAGCAATAAAAGGCTTCTCAGCAAGAAACAAGAGGGACCCAAAAAAGTAATAAAACAAGACCTAACCAGGGGATAGGGGGTCTCATCACGAGCCAGCCTATTAGGTCCATGGGTACCTAGTAGTATGACATTGCTACCAGCTGGTTACCACGCCAGGGCAATGACTCTTGGTTGCATGGCCAAGGGAAATGGGTCCTCATCACGAGCCAGCCTTCTCATTTTTGTGAAAGTACTTGTGGGTAACGTTGTCACCACTGGTCACCATGCCAGGGAAGTGTCCCCTTATTAGCTCTTGAACAAAAAAAAAGGAAAAGCAATAAAAGATAAAAGAACAAAAAGAATAAAAGGCAAGAATGGGCTTCGAAAGAATGCATCCATGATAGGTACAACTTGCCTTCTAACAAAGGCACCCATAGGTAACATTTCTTGCATCCTTGGCCCTCATTGCATCCAGATGCTTGGACATCCCTTGACCACATAACCCACTTACATGGCTTGGATGAGGTCTTTTCTGAGAACTTTCCTTTTCCAGTGGACACTAGCCCAATAGGACGCCTTATCCTTTTCTCCAGACTTGTATTGTAGGCTTGTGTAACGTCTTTGAGTTGTTAACTGATGGGATTTTATGCACATGTTTAATAATATTGATGATGAGATGTGATTGAAATTGCTATGATCCCTGTGACCGATGAGCCCATGGAGGGCGTATATTTTGATGTGAAGGACCATGCCCAATAGATAGGTGCCATTTGGACCAATACACATGGGGAGATGATCAGTTCAGACCTCCATGGGGCTGGAGAGCCCATCAGATGGATGTTGAGACCCCATCATGGGGCAGAGACAGGACAAATATGGATCAGGGGCTTTTCACCGGAGAAGAAGAGGACGTTCCACCAGAGGCACCTTGGCAGAGCTTGACCTAGGGGGATTGGCCCTTTTTCAGTGGAACGTTGGCCTTGGAAGGCCTAGGATGTCACCCATCATGACCATAATGTCATCCAGCATTATGGACGTCTTGGGAGGCAGACTGGACAGTATTGGCACATGTGGCAGGTTGGTGAAGCCCAAGGAGGGCTAACGTTTTCCTCCAGGATGCTCCATTTTCCCTAGAAGGGGATAATGTCTCCCTTAGAGGGGCTTGTTATCTCTTTTTAGCTTGATTAGGGTTTTAATTTGACAATTTAATGTAAAAACAATATGATTTAGTATTTTGGCCTCGTTGGCCTTTTACATGACCTAAAATGTAAATTTAGGTCATGATACTGTATAAATGAAGGATTTTCACCTTCATTTTTTGGATCACAACTTACTCACTCCAGAAGGAAGTCTGAAATATGCGCCCTCTCTTGGGTTATTGGCTGATTTAGTGATGCACGCTTATTGAAGGAGGGTTATTTTTTCATGTATTGGCATTTCTCTTGAAAGAAGGTGTTATAACTAGGGTTTGCATTGATATTTCTTGGTAATATGTAAGTAATTTTCTGCAAAACTTCTTGAATGAATGGTTGTAGTTTCATTTCTTGCATATGTTTATGATTTTTGCTGAACAAAACCCTAGGTGACAAGCACACAAGTAGGTCCTTGTCTCATGTCCCCATTGAGAGAAATTTTCATCCATTTATTGAAGAAGGAGAGAGCCTAGCCGTAGCTACCCTCTCTTCTCTCTTCACCTTTGCTAGCCGTACCCTTTTTACAAGCTGAGAAGAAGGAGACGCCTTAAGCCTAGGTCTTCTACACTTTGGGCCGATTTTTTCTAGGGTTTGCTGAAAGAGCCTTGCTGTAGCAACACTCTGCTTCATCAAACCTTCTTGTCTTGGTTTTATGCTTCATTTTTAGCTAGCCGTGATTGCCACAGAGTTAAGGAATGAGGAGAGAGCACCGAGGCCTAGTTCTTCTACACCAAGGTGAGCCTCTCTCCCCTAGGGTTTTGACTTTGAGGCCTTGCCTTGGCAGCACCTCAAAGCTTGTCCCTCTAGTCCTTAGCCATTGCCTCCTTTAGCTCTTGNAAAACCCTAGGGGAGAGAGGCTCACCTTGGTGTAGAAGAACTAGGCCTCGGTGCTCTCTCCTCTAGGGTTTTGACTTTGAGGCCTTGCCTTGGCAGCACCTCAAAGCTTGTCCCTCTAGTCCTTAGCCATTGCCTCCTTTAGCTCTTGTGTCCTTCACCTTTTGACTCCATTAACCCTAAGGAACTGATCTAAAGAGACCTCTTGCATTGGAGTGAACCTAATTAAAACTACTCTCAATACATTGAATAAAACCCTAACTACACTAACCCTAGTTTATAAACTAACCCTATTTGACTAAGTGTTGCCGTCATCTCTTGATATTAACACCTTTGTGCAGCTAACGTTTGTCTTTATAAGCAATTGAATGATGAATGAGGACATTAATTGAAAGAAGTATTGATTTGATGCATTGAATGCCATTTATTCCAGCATTTATTGAAGAAGTGATATAACTCTCATTGCTATTTCATAAACATTGACTTCGTCAATATTTATTGTTAAATTGCTTATATGTTCATCAGATAGTCATCAATTTACATGAAGTACTAACCCATTGAGCTAGCTTGCACATATCAGTTTGTTGTTGCTTTGTCTCAGGCAGGTATATCTCATTTGGGGGGGTTTTCACTTTATTGGCCTTCTGGCCAGACTATCTGCTCGGTGGTGACTTGTGAGGGGGAAATAAATACTTTATCCTGTAATCCTTTTCCTTCTCAAAACCCCAGATCACCGAGGATGTCTCCCCTGGGCCTTACCACCCTAAAGAGAAAGAACCATCCCATTTTGGTGACGTTGGGTGGGATTGGTTCCTGTTACACCAGTTTGACCTTAAAACCTCAAGCCTTTATCCTTGCTACAAACTATGCGATAACCGGCCCAATTAGACTCCAGTAAGGAAGGCCCGTAGATCTTTGATCCATAGAGAACAATGGGTCGGATAAGGGAGTCCATGAGAGACATCTTGGATGAGATGTCCTGAAAATGGTGGCGGAAACACCGTCTCTCGAGAAGGATAAAGACCCACAACCCTTGGCAATCCAAGGCTGGAGGGTCGGTCGCATACTGAAATGGTCATCCAAGGATGGTTATACGATAGCTACAGGGTAGTGATCTGAACAGTAATTTTTAACTTCAAATTACTAATGCAATGACAAGCCTGTAGACTTTCAATGACAGTTTCTAGATTCGACAGTTAGAGCATTCAAAAAGGCTACTCTAAGTAGTTATAGGACTTCTGCTGCAGGCCTCCCAAGTCAATGGGACAACAAAGAAAATGTTCTAACCTCAATAGCTATCTAAATCTTAAGAGATAATTTTTATTTCAATATAATAGTGCAATGACAAGACAACAACCTTGCAATGAATTTCTTGGTTTCTACAGGTGAAAGCCTGTATAATACTTTTGATGAAATCATGATCACTATTTTTGGAAGTGTTAGTAAGAGGAGGAACAAGACACACACTCTTTGTATCTGGTGCATTTGTGGTGGTTATCCCGAAGAGTATATGTTCTGCAGATGTCTAATGGTGCTCCAAGGATGGTTATCGGACAATTGTAGGGTAGTGATATGAACAGTGAATTTAATTTGAAATTACCAGTGCAATGACAAGATTGCAATCACAATGACAATTTGGACTCTACAGGTGCATAGAAAAGTGCATTCAAAAAGGGTGCTCTCCAAGGATTTATAGGACTTTTGCTACATATAGATTAGAACAATCCTAATCTGAATTTAATAGTTCATTGTCAAGACAACAGTCTAGCAATGACTGCCTTGGAATCTATAGGTAAAAGCTTGACTTACATTTTTTGATGAACTCACAATCTCTGTTTTTAGAGGTAGCACAAAATGTAAAGTGTGGAGAATTAGAAAGATTAGAAGAACAGTTATGTAAGCCTTTAGCAGGGCGAGGTAGAAAGGAGGTGTTTTTTTGTTATTTTTTAAACTTTTTTTCTTTTGGAATGCTGAAACAAGCATAGACAGATTGTATACATTTTATATCTAAATAAAGAGTTATCCGACGAAAAAAAGATACTATTATAATTCTACAAAGGCTTAAGGGGAATTTGGTATCTTGGTTATGGTTTAGTCAATCATTGGATGGCCACTTCTTTGATTTAGCAAGTGCTAACTCCACAAATCTTCAACACTTTCACAATCGACATGTGCCTTTTCCAGCATTACTATTCAACATGTTATCATTATCCATTAACCAAGTTGGATTTGATCCCTTGGATGTAATGCCAAGACCAAAACACATGTAGCTCTAATGCTAGTCTAGTGATACCCAAGTTTGGGTTGTCTCGGTCCTAGATATCAATGACTTTTCACTCATAGCATAATGTTGCAATGTTTGCAGATTTTGCAAAGAGTAAAACTTGTACCTTCTACACACTTCCACTATTTGATTGGGGTTGCCTATGTTGTTGATTATCCCAACTTTCCATTCTTCCTTTTCTTGTTAATTTCTACTGTTGTTTTGTTCACATCTATCCTTGAATCAAAGTTTGGTCAGAGAGCTATAATGGTCCATGGCGTTCCAGGTGAAGAGGGTAAGAGCTTCCTTGGAACATTGGTAAATTGTATTAAGGCACATATCTCAGTGGCTTTGGAAGGATTCCTTTGTGGCCACCACCATCCAAATGACAAGTTAAGAATATTCTGGAGGCAATTTTTTTTCAATCTAGAGGTTCTAGAGATTGGTATTCATAGACAGTTGGGCTTATTGAGAAAATTGTAGGGATTCTATTGGTGTTTTTGTGATTGAGGGAATGAAACAAATCCACAACATTCCAATGTAGGGTTTAACAAGGAATGTGGAGAAAGGGTCGAAAAACCGAACAATCAAATCTGGAGAAGAGGGTCAATAAGAAAATGATGACAAAGTTTGGAAAAGTAGAGGGTCCTTTGGTACAACCTCCCCATGAAACATAATCACTGAAATCTTTGAATCATCAATAACATTAGTCTTTATGGCTCCTCGAGATTTGATTATATTTCACCCTTGATAATCTTTAGTGTTGTAGCAAAGGAAAGGAACAAGTTCCCAATCCAATCTACCATAGCACTTCTTGCCTCTAAAGGACCAGGGTTAATTCTGAGGGCACTATCAAGTTTTAAAAATTCAAGGTCTTCATTGAGGGCAATTGTAAATATGAACCTCATGGTTTGCCTTTCATAGAGAATGGCAAACATTGGTTATTAATCTTCATTGTATTTGTATGTTTTCCAATGCTAGTAACATTAGCATTCAAAAAGCATGCATGCCTTGGAAAAAAAACATGCTTTTATGCCCACCATAGTCCTAAAATAGCAAAGCATCACAACAAAAGTTTACTATAGTACCAAATATAAACCAGATGAACCATTAATTAACAAACAATTCCTTATTATTCGGCAATAGAAAGGATTGTAAAAACAAGCATATGAATCAGATTACAAGTAAGATGCAGAGAAAATAGTTTTTAGTTTGATTTTGATTTTGAATTGGCAAAACTCAGAGTTCAATTTTGCTCATAGTGGAGAATGGAGTGTATCATTTAAAAGTGCAGGACTAATACTCATGTATTACTTCTAATGAATCTATTAGTACTCCTTGCAAGGACGAGATGCAATGTTGCTACAAGAAGAGTGGTGAAGATGGAAGAAATGAATGTTAATTAAGATGTTGTTGTTGTTTCTCCTGCATATCCTCCCTCTGTGCATAAGCTTGAGCCTCAACCTCAGGTTGCAACATCCACTATAACCTTCTTCATGTATGATGTAGTTGGAGGGACAAATCCCATTGCCAAGCTCCTCTCCATCTCAGGAGGCAGCAACAAATTACTTAATCCCAATGGATTAATACCTCTCATTACTAATACTACTCTTGCGGGAGGCCTAGTTAATCTTTTCCCTTTCAAAATGGTGGCCTTCTCCCACTAACCTTTCCAAGCAATGCACTTCCCTAGAGTCCTCTAGTCAATAGTCAATTTCATACTACTTCCATTAATCCAAATGGATTTGTTTCCTCCAGCAATCCTTCTTTTTTTAATGGACCCAACTCCATTCTTCCTGCAAATACTAGTGTTAGGTGGCCGAATCACCAATAACCAGTCTGAATGGCTCCTTGAGATTTGATTTTATTCAACCCTTTATGATCTATAGTGTTGTGACAAAGGAAAGGAACAAGTGCACAAAACTGAATTTCCAATAACCAGTCTTTATGGCTCCTTGAGATTTGATTAAATAGTTAACCCTTGATAATCCCTAGTATTGTAGCAAAGGAAAGGAACAAATGCACAATACAATCTACCATAGTGCCCCCTGCCTCCAAAGAGCCAAGGTTGTTTTTGGGGGCACTATTAACTTTTAAAACTTCAAGGTCAATGCTAAATAAATATTTGAGGGCAATCATAAACATGCACCTCATATTGTACCTTTCACAAAGACCAACCAACATTATCTATTAGTCCTTAAGATAAAAACACCTTGTACTACAAAGTTCTTTTATTGAATTGAACAACTAGATGCCTCTTATACGTACACGTGAATTTGGATCTTCACTAATAGACCAAACGAGATTTTGGGCACTATCATTTTCAGTTGAGCCATGAGGTTTGATTCTCGACCCATTTCTTAGTATAGGGTTAACTCAAGAATTTATACTATTCCCCAAGTTTGATTCTTGAATGTCTCAGGAAGAGTCCAATTTTTGCAATACAATTTGACAACAATTTAGTAGTTCCATTTCTTGCAACATTAAATTGAGATTGGAACTTGGAGGAATTTGATACCCCTCTCAAGAATTTAATATCTCTCTATATGGAAAGGCACACGTCATTGGCAATTTGCTCAACACGCATATGTTGGCCATCTCCAATTAATAATACACATCGGAGAAAGAAAATAAAAGCACCACGAGCATGTCATTGCGGATTGAACAATTGAATGAATATGTGATCAGGGCCTACACACAAGGAAACCTACGTCGGATCTATAACTGTCATAGCCAGGGGACTGTGCCCTATGATATCTAGGAGACGAATGTTGGTGTGAAGTTTGCTGAATTTGGCTCTACCAAGAAGGGTTTGGTGTTGAGGAGAAGGGCCAAGAAGCCCTATAGTTGAGGGGCACACTTAGTGGCTGGCTGAAGGGGCGGTGAACCAAGTGGGCCCGAGGATTGCTTCTAATAATTAGTCTTTGGATACACTATGCTAGAGATGGCCACTTGGAAACCTCCATGGAGCCATGTTTCCAATACCCTAGCTGCAATGTATCCAATTGGATGTAGAGAGTAGTTTCATGAGTTGCTTGCATCGCTTTCAACTTAGATCTAGGATTTCCTCTATACATCAATGCTAATTGGAAGAGGTCCCAAGAAGAGGTGGATTTGTGCATGGATTTTGAACCATCCTTTCCTAAATGAGGATAGCTCTACCATGGAGGAAGAGGAGGTCATTATGGATTTGGGGTCCCCAAGTAGTAATTTGGACTCAAGTATGAGATTACTACTCTTCTCAGACTACTCCATTCTATCACTCAACGTTCCAAGCCTAACAAGGGAAAGCCATGCAGACGTGAATAGGTCAATTGGGCAATGTTCAAGGTCTACATGGAAGCAAGTGTGCTAGAGTTGAATGGGATTCTCCAATTTAAGTGGGTATTCTAACAGATCGCTAAATATAGGGAAGCTATTATTGCTATGGTTGGGGCACTCGATACTCTCATTTCCATTACAATGGTATAAATAATGCAAACTTCTTCCAAATATACGCAAAAGGCAAGTGCTTCCTTTGGCAACTTCAACTCTATTCTTAAATTTAGGACTAGCTTAAATTTAGGACTAGTTGCAGATAAACTAGTTGGTGGTCCATCTTATAAAATGATTTTAGTTACGTGCTAGAAACACATACCATGATAAACAAACAAATGGGTGGGTGGACTGTGAGAGTGGAGAATAACTTGAATCTATGTACACTACACACAACAAAAGAACCAAAGAATGGTGGAGGTCAATGATGTGGGAGGATTGAATCCTTGCGCGCTTCTGCTGATTAAAAAATTGATGTGATGCCTACCTCCTGCTCTCAGGACCACACAACACATACAGAAACAAACATACTCATACAGACCAGACTAAACCCATATAGACCAGACTAGACTCATACGAAACCAGACCAGACTCTGTTTCGAAACAGGACATGGAGCTCCAACAATACAGACCAGACTCATACAGCGCAGGCAACCCTGAGAGGAGGAGGAGGAGGGAAGGCAATACAAAAGGCAGAGACCCGAACAAGGAATGGGAATAAAAGATGATCTTCTGCTTCAACGGTCATGCTTTTCTGCTTTTCTGGACTGTCAGTTGAGCTAACAGAAACGGACAGAAACTACATGGGAGCGGGGAGAGCATGGTGGATTGGTATTGTATGTTTTTACTCTATTTACATACGCATGGCCGATGGAAAAATAGTTTAAATAATGGTTGCAGTTTACAAAAGACAAAATCTGTACTTCGCAATATTTTTTTTTAAATTGTATTATTTTCTAACACGTGGTCTCTCTAGCTGAAGAAAATCATGTACCATTAACTACTCATAACCTTACGGTCTTGGCTGAGTCGATTGAATGTCTTGTCGATATTGCATTCAATCTTCTTAAAGCAAACTAAAGAGATTTACATTTTTATCTCTGTTAAATCCTGTGAACGTCTATGAATTATAAAATTCCACAGTTCCATTTGGTCTTTTCATTGAATATATTGTAATTATTTTATATGAAATATGTTTATACATTCTTGAGCCAAGGAAGTTGGATCAAGCTAGAATGCAATGTGCTCATTATGCCAAGTTGTAATAGAGACGAGTGAAAAACATTCAATCTAGGTATGGTATGTTGTTAATGGTAGTACGGTGTATGTGGAATTCTAAACACGAGCTTGGTGTCGATGGCCACTAGATGGAACACTGAAGGGAATCACAAGTGGACACTTTGCACATAAAGACAAGTGAAAATCATTCAACCCCCAAGAGGTATGGCATATTTTTTATGGTAGTAGGGAGCATGTGGAACTCTGACCACGGGCTTGTTGTGGATGGCCAGTGGTGAATCCATCGAGGAAAAAAATGAGTGAGATTCATTAGCATCGTCGTGTGTTTCAATTTCCACCGTTTCAAATTTCCTTTCCTCCTCATTCACTATCATGTCATTTCAATGTCCATTTACAAGATGTAGAGGGAATCAATTTCATCTTCATTCACAAAGATCCTCCTTCTCGAAAACCACTTCCATGTACCTCCACTGATAGCACATGGCATGTTGTGGGGAGAAGAGAAGCACACATGGGATGCATAACAATATATAATAATTATTGCAAGTAGCATGAATTGGGGTACCAAGGAAACACTATAAATATGACTACCTTGAGGTAATGGGTTGTAGAGGATATAAGATTATTATTGCGGAGGCACACACTATTTTAAAAGTCTTTGGGTCAAGTCGCAAGTGTTGATCACATGAGATGCGAGATTTGTTTGTTTGTGCAGAGGGAGCCCCAAGCATTGTTGTCTTACACACTATGAAATGGAGAGAATGGGGTGAATTTGGAGATAGGAGGAGGATGCTACAAGGAGGCATCGTCATATACCATGGAAATGCATTTTATAGGCATTAGGAAAATGTTGTGGGGGAATTTTCCACGTAGATTAGAGACCCTTTGAAGAGGACAAGAGTTTAGCTCAATGTTTTTGACTTACAGAAAAACAGGATGCCACCATGGAAGGCCCATCATTTCTGCAAGGTTGAACGCATCCATGGGTGATATCCAAAACCATTTTCATGGTCTCCAAAGCACGACCATCCACAATGTCTATGATTCAGGGATCCATGAGAATGCAAAATAAGGGGTAGATGCTTTTGCTCAAGGATCTTATTAGTTCATGCAAGTTAAAATCCACTAGGCTCAAGTAGTGTGCACGAGAGGTTATCAACACCCACAATTGAATCCAATAGGAAATAGATTGCAACCACTTATGGATCAAACCTACAATAATTAGAATTGTTGATGCTAGGTAAAGAATCTAAGATTGTCACCCACTTGCAAAAATGAACAGGTTTTGGAGACAAAAACCTTTGATCTTACTTGAGAACTTAAACACATTGCTTGGCACAAAGTAATTTGAATAGAAAAACATATATGACCATGGATATAAATCAAGTGGAACCAATGAAATGCAAGAAATCAACTCAACAACATCATAGATGTAGGTCACTTTCTATGTAAAACATATGCCCTTAAGGAAAAGTAAGTCATTGTATTGAACAGAAAAATGGTAGCAGCTAGGGTGGATCAATGTCATTGTTGTGCAAGTAGGACTTGGATCCACACAAATAAGTGTCAAATGAATGTTGTGCTCTTCTTCGAAGTAAGGTTGATTGCAACCAAATAAGGGAACTCCCCAACACCTCATTACATTGAGGATCTATGCTCAAAGTTTCCACTGTAGATCAATACAAAAAAATAGGCAATTGTTTTGAAGTGTCTTGTAAACATTCAACCGGGGCACAGGAGGAGGACAACGAGAAAAATCAACTAAACACACAGAAGAAGATAGGTGGCTAAAGGGTTTTGTAAGATCAATGTAATAGGACAACCAATAAGAATGGAAAAAGACTTTAGATATGATACCCTCTTAAAAGAATGCTTTCAATTTAATAAATGGTGTTCATTTACATATTGTAATTAATAAAGAGGAGGAGATGAGATGAGACCCCAATATTCTATTTCATCAGGCATTCAAAACCTTAGATAATTATGAACTTATTTAGGAGCACTCATTTAAGGTGTTAGGCACCTACTTTTGTCATAGGTGGACCTATTTGATGCAACAAAGTTTTTCATTCATTAAATAAGGGCCAAGAATTTCTTGGACCATTGGCCCTATCTTCAATGGCTCGGTTATAGCTCAAAATGTCACTATCATGCATTTTGTACTTTGGCCTGCTTACTTACACATCCACCAACCACTTTTGTTGAGGTTCCTCTTAAAAAACAACTTTTTGCATGGTGTACGTGCCCTGCTACATATGCAGTGCATGTACATACGCTAGTTGCATGCCTGACAGCCTGCATATACTCTAAAAAGTTGTAAAAGTTAAAAAAATTTGTTCTTTCAGGGAGAGTTTACAGTCTATGTCAAGTTGCACAACCATCTTACCTCCTGTAGCCCTTCTGACAACCAATTAACTATCTTTTCTCCATATAAGAGGGGCCCTAGGGGGGTCATTTGGATATATGAAAGAAGAGGCAAGTGAACTCTGCCAAATTTTCTCCCGTGCATTCCAAGCCTTTTGCATCATGTTCTGAGTTTCATCCTCAACATTCCTTCCAGTCGTCCTAATTTATACAATCCATCCTTTTACCCTATATTAGCATGTTGGTTGTGAGGATAAAATATTGGGAATAATGCACTTGGAGTCAAAGTAGAGGAACCCATGTGAGGTTCGTGGAGCGGCATCGGCAAGATTAAGGTTGTAACTTCCAATCTTGTTATAAATAAAAGAGAAACTTCTTGTCCCGGATCTTTATGTCTTTATGTTTATATTTATGGATGGTTTACATGAATATCTAACCCTTTAGATGATCTTGGAAGTTACGCATATATTGTTATAGTTTGTTCTGTGAAGTTGTTTCGGGCCAGCTTTGGGAGGAGGTCTGCAATCTTGGAACGAACAACAACAGGAAGGGATCTACGATAGATGTAAGGACTCAAGGTACATGTTTCGATCTTCTCTCCCTTCCCTTAACTATCATTAGGTTTTTGTTGGATTTGGGGTAGAATAGAAGCATTTCTATTTTTTAAGGTGTCAAGGCTCTGCCTAGTCACTAGACCCGAATTATAGGGATTTTTCCCCATAGCAGAATTGGTGACTCCACTGGGGAGTCTCTATAGGGTCTTGTTAGGAGATTATTTTGGTTTAAATTCTTGTTATTTTATGTGTTTTCCGAGTCTATAAGAGTCTTTGGTCTCCTTCTAGGTGTTTCCAGTTTTCCTCATTTGGATGATCACTCTAAACTTTATCTCTTTTTTGAGTTGGTTCAACAGTATACGTGCCATGTTCTATTCCAAACACACGTACATACGTGCTCTGAGTTAGCCGAGCACACGTACATCTGCAGTTTATCTGCATACAACACACATACCTATTCTTTTGAAGAGTTTTTCAAAAAAAAATATTTGTTTCCAAGAAAATTTTGGTCTCTCAGGTCCTCCTAAGTACAAGAGACCTCTATTAACTATTGTTGAGAGATTTTTAAGTCTCAGATTGTCTATGAAGTTGTAAATAAATATTTTTTGTTTAGTTTTCTTTGTCTCTCTATGTCTTTTGTCAAGGTTGAAGGTGTATTTTTAAGCTTTAGGTTCTCCTTTAGATTCCGGTGAATCCTTGCTCTCTGATAGTGGTTTAGGACCCGAGTCAGTCTCTAGTTTGTCATCCTTCTCTCTTGTTATGCTTTGAAAATAAAAAAATATACGTGTTTTTTATTTTCATTTCATAAGCATATAAAAAACTAAAAAAATTGTTTGTAGTTTCTTAACTGCATTTGCATGTTACTTTGCATGTTTGTTTGGTTGTAGTAGCTTAGGTTGTTTTTTTTATATAAAAGAAAAGAGTTCTCAACCCAAATTTCCTTCTTATCTTCTTCCTTAAAAGTTCAAGTAGTTGCATTGCATTTGGAACGAAAAAGAATTATAAGATAGATTGCATAGTAGGATCTTGGTTTTATTTTGAAAAGTTTGCACCTTGAAAGTTAAAAGAGCCAAATCTTCACTTGTAGGACATCGTTTGTTTTCATTTACTTTTAAAGAAAAATGTTCTAAAAGCTCATTTTTAACTCTTCTCTTTCATCTCTCAAAGAACACCATGAGTTTCAGTACCATACCCCTGAGTGATCAAGCCACTAAAATCAACGCTTAATTTAAAATCAATTAGACCTTTTCGTTTGTAGGGTACACCAACTAGACTAGGCTTTATGGCCTTGGATTAGGTGTGGAGAGGAAACTCTCCAAGGCCAATTAACAAACTTAGGACTTTGAGTTAGAGAGTGTTAAAGTCTAGTTTCGTAAAAGTTAGTCGGGACCCCCCTCTAACACAGGGGCTAAACATGAGGTCATGTGAGGAAATGAAGAGGAGATAGCCCCTCCAAAGCCAGACCAAGTGTAGTGGGGATCGTATTTGAGGGTCATTCTTGGGATTCTGTTGACTGCATCTGACTACGAAGCTTCATGGACCTCGAATCCGTTCAGAATCCTCAGTTGTCTTATATACCATTTATTTCGGTATCCTTGAAAGGCTTCGGACATAGTTATCCTGCTCATATGATCTGCCCGACTATCAATTGTACCCGCCTAGTCACTGACTGCGAGCTGGAAACTTAGTTTCATTTTTATAGGTACTTACACAAGTGACTGCAGGGGCATACCATGGTACCTAGGACAGACGTCGGACCATTCTTCGTAGACTATACCCGGAGGGTGTTTCCATGTTTGAGTTACACTTGCACCGGTAAGTTTCTCTAGTATTGGTTGGCGTAACTGTTCTTCCTACCTTTTGCTTGATTTATATTTAGGATTTTTTAGTGGTGTGCTATGTGCTCCTTAGTTTTCCATAGAAAGTTAGTCAGCCATTGCTTTGGGTCTCTGACCTAAGGTGGTAGAATTCCCACTCTACTAGTCGTGAGGACTTTTGGGTCTTTTGCTTCGAAACGGGAAGCCACCTCCTTATAGGCGTATATTTTCTTACCATTGTTTTACCAGATTCAATGTGTGAGACTTTTACAGAATCGAACCATCTTGCAAGGGAAGAACATGTGCATAATATATTCATGGCCAAATTTACTGATGACATCAACCAAGCAACCCCTTTGCAAGGGGATTCTTGTGATTTTCCTTTCTTTGAAAATGTTGGTGTCCCTTTGATGGCCACATTGTACATTCTTGGGTTGAATGTGGGACTATCAGTTTGGTTGGGTACCATTCCAAATGTCCCTAATGCTCTTGACGCTTCTCAGTTAAGAACCTTATTTCATGGTATCATGTTGATGTTCCTTCGTCGGCAAAGTCTTCTCCTCCTCCTTCTGCCTTCTCTGGTGAAATTATAGCTACTAGTAATCGAAAGTATAAGCGAAATAGAAAGAGAAAGAATAGGAAGAAGAAATCACCAACCTCTGTGAGTCATGTTGGAGATAGCTCATCAACCTATGCAAGTCATGTTGAAGACCAACACCCAACCTCTGCAATTCATGTTGGGGGTAAGCACCCAGCCTCTGTAAGTCATACTGGGGGAAAATGTCTAGTCATTGCTAGTCATACTGACGATAGGTTTGTAGCCTCTACGAGTCATGTGATCGAAAAATCACCAACCTCTGCAAATCATGTTGGAGATGTGCAACCAACCTCTGTTAGTCATGTTGGAGAGTTGTCAACAACCTCTGTGAGTCATTTTGAGGGCAAGAAGCCATCCACTGCTAGTCATGTTGGGGGCATTGATTATGTTTAGAAACCTAGACGGATAGGACGTAAGCCTAATTTCCCTTGTAAGCTTTGCAAGGGATATCACCTTACTCATATGTGCCCTGGCATTCCAGAGGCACGAAGATTGTGGTCCATGTCTCCAAGCTCTTATTCTTCTGAACCTTCTTCGGTTTCCCCACAATCTATTCATCCTTCAGTTGATGAAGTGGTTGTGTCGATGCAATCTTCAATAGATCCCACTCCTATTTTGGGGGTGATGTGCCTTCAGACCATGTTGTCTCATAGCCTATTCAACCAATGGTTGAGGAAGTGGTCGTGCCGATGCAATCTTCGGCTGATCCCACTCTTCTCTTGGAGAGTGTCGAGTCTACCGAATTGGTCATGTCAATGCAATCTTCAGTTGATCCCAATCTTCTCTTGGAGAGTGTCGAGTCTACCAAAGTGGTCACGTCGATGCAATATTTGGTTTATCCCACTCTTCTGATGGGGAGTGAGGTTTCTACCGACTATGTTTTTAGCATTTCCAGTTCAGTACTTTCAAAACAAGGGGGCATTCCACTCACTTCAAGCACACCCCCTCCAAGTCTTAGGATGGTTTCCTTTGATTGGAATGACCTTGTTGAACCTCACCTTCCTTCTTCTACACCCTTTCAAATAAGGGTTGAACTTAATTCAAAAAACATTCACTGATGTAGTGTGGATGAAGGAGCCTCCACAAGTATTTTATCCTCCTCAGCTTGGCAATCTTTGGGCTCTCTCGAGCTTGTGTCTGCTTCGCATGAGTTGTTGGCTTTTGACAGACGTCCTAGTGAGTATTTGGGGATCCTTACTCAGTTTCCTATCTTGTTAGGTGGGAAGATTACCCTTGTTGATGTTATAGTGGTGCAAGGCCCGTTAGATTTCAATATGCTTCTCGAGTGTGATTATGTATATGCTATGAACGTTGTGGTGTCTACGCTCTTCCGGGTGATGCATTTCCCTCACAATGGAAGCATTGTCACCATCGACTAGTTGGAATCTAAGAATCACCATCCTAATTCAGCGTTACTTCAGGCTACCCCTTTATATGTGTTAGCACAAGAATTTGCAGCCAGAAGAGGCTTTCCTCTCCATAAGAAACTAAATAACCTCTATATGCATATACAAGCTTCTAACCTATCAACTCAAGGTTCTTGATTAGTCTCATCATACAAAAGAGCAGAGACATTCCACAACACCATGGCACTGTAGAATTGTCTATATAGCATGGTCTGCCATTTTACTACCTAACGCTTTCAAATATCCTAATACTAATGGTGTTGCTAATACCCGAGGTTGCTACCCATTCTGCACATGTTCAAGTGAAGGTGTTGTGAATTGTGATGGCACTACCGAAAGTTTGACAGGATACACAGACGGGCGCTATTGAAATTTTGACAGGATATACAAGAGGACGCTACAGAAATTCTGGTAGAAACTGAATTCTACACAGAGACACACCAGGATGGCGCTACCAAAATTCGCTACTGAAATTTTGACAGAGACCAAATTGTGCAGAGTTATTTTTGGATGCTTCTACCAGTTTTGAGTGACTAACTTAAAACTTGGATTATGAACAATGGAGAAGGTAGTTTTGAAAAATGGAGGAGATTTTTGTTCATAACATACCAAATAACAAAAACCTCTCTCAGTTTTTCAAAATGTTTTATGGTTTGAGAGATATTAGACATAGAAGTGGCGCTACGAAATGTGTTGTAGAAACTCTGTTTTAGACTGTTGAAATGATATGTTTGACCAGATGACTTTCAGGATCATTTTCGGGTGAACCAGGATGAATTTTAAAAATTTGAAGGAGGTCATTGTCAAGCACGGGTCCATGAACATTAACGTCTTTTATTTTTCACACAGGTGTCATGGATTGGGAGATTCGAAAGAATCTTTGAGCCCTATGTTTTCAGTTTTTGTGATTTCATGTTTGAGACATGTTTTTGTGACACCTGTTGTGGCCAGATGAAGATGAATTTAAAGAAACTGAGAGAGGTTTTTCTTCATAACGATCTTAGATACAAAAAATGTTCTCATATTTTACACAGTTGTTATGGTTTGAGAATTACAAGTGGCGTTTGGAAGCCTATTTTTCAGAATTTCACCTCCTGAAAAGCAGGAAATTAGTTAAAACGTGTCATTTTCTGTTTGTACTTGTTTATTTTTGGGGAAAGGGGTTGGAGTTCTAATGGGTGAGCTGGAAAGGAACTATATGGCTATATATTCATTATATAATAGGGTAGGGGGGTTGGATTCATGATCCAAGAGAGGCTAGAGAGAGTAGGAGAAGACAATTTTCCTGTGTGTGTTAATTTGTAAGCCTGTGGACATTTTATGATTGTAAGCATTACTGCTATTGGAGACTCATGAGAGCTGTGATTTTAGATTGTAACCCTTTTGTTTATAATTCTTCTTATTTGAATATATTGCAGATTTGAGGATCAAAGGCTTCCAATGATTTATGGATCCCTAAGCAGCAGAGGATCTACTGTATTTTGTCCATCAGTCATTGTTTATATTCAAGTATTTGTTGATTCATTAAATTGAGAGGATCTTTGTTTAGTTAACATTCTACCTTATGTTTTACTTCTTCATTCTTCCACTTATCAGCATATAATCTTGTTTTCTGTTGAGCATATTTTGTGCCTTCGAT
>JASDQU010712536.1:9397-27467 GCA_032191745.1 Picea mariana | reverse complement strand
AAGGGATCGGGACATCATACCCTCTGTAGAATTTGTTTAACACTGCAAGTGTGCTAGCCGAGATTTGGTTAAGAGTCCTTGCTCAGATAGAAGGGGACTACAACACCTTGTCTTCTGTAGATTTCCTTTATTCCTGCAAGTGTGCTAGCAGAGAATTGGTTAAGTGTCCCTGCTCAGACAGAAAGGGACCGCAACACCTTGTCCTCTGTAGATTTCCTTTATCCCTGCCAGTGTGCTAGCCAGAGATTCGGTTAAGGTGTCCCTGCTCAGATAGAAAGGGACTACAACGCCTTGTCTTCTGTAGGTTTCTTTACCTCTGCAGTGTGTTAGTCAAGGATTGGATCTAGGGTTCCTACTCAGAAAGGAAAGAACCAAACATCCTATTCACTGTATGTTTTTCCTGTGTTAGTCAGAATCTGGGTTAGAGATCCCTGCTCAGAAGGAAAGGAACCAGATTGCCCTGTTCTCTGTAGACTTCAATTTCATAAGTGTGCTAAACAGAAGTAATGCCCAAGGCTCCTACTTAGACAGAAAGGAACTAAGTGCTTTGTTTTCTGTTAGATAGAGTTTATTTTTTTCTGCATTATTGCCTTCATGAAAGAGTGTTAGCACTGAGTCTCTGTTTGAGAGTAAGCGTCATGTTCTCTGATTGCAAGACAGTTGTTCTTTCCCAATGCAATGTTATTTTAAAATGTAATCCAGAATTCTTAAATTGAACTATAAAGAATTGCAATAGGGAGATTGCTTTCCTATGATTTAATTCAGAGCTTCAGTCTACTCCAACAATATAGATAGAATTATTTTCTTTACTACAACACTAAGTGATTTTGGAATTGAGCATATATAGTGCGCAGCTATCTTTGAAACAAAAGACTTCCCTGGGTTGATAATTTATGTTTCACTTGGTTGTTTGAAATTAATTAAGCAATTATAGTGACCAACAAGTGGTAGCATAGATAATCTCATTTCTAAAAAGATGTTAGAAAAGATGGAGTTGGAGACTATCGTACATCCAAGCCCATACATAGTTTCATGGCTACAAAAAGGACATCAGGTAAATGTCACTAAACAATGTTTAGTTGAATTTAAAATAGGAGGATATAAGGATGAAATATTATGTGATGTCATTCCCATGGATGGTTGTCATCTATTGCTGGGTAGACCATGGAAATATGAGAGGAATGTGGTTCATGATGGGAAGAAGAACACATACACCCTGGAGAAGAATGGGAGAACTCACATGTTGTTTCCGATTAAGGATAAAGAAGTAAAACCATAGGTGAGCAACACTGTACTTCTCATGAGTGGGAAGAAACATTTTAATGAGGTTAAGAAGAAGGAAGAAACACAATTTATTGTGGTCAGGAAACCTAGAATTGTTTTAACCAGTACAAGAGTGGATGATTTACCAGAGGAAATCCAAAAGTTGTTGGAAGAGTTTGCTGATATAGTAGTGGACGAACTACCTCGTTCGTTACCACCTATCAGAAGTATAAGTCATCACATCGATCTTATACCTGGAGCCAGTTTACCAAACAAAGTAGCATACAAATTAACGTTGTAGGAAAATGAAGAAGTGAAAAGGCACGTCCAGTACTTAGTGGACAAAGGATTGGTTAGAGAGAGCTTGAGTCCATGCGTTGTTCCGATAGTGCTCAGCCCAAAGAAATATGGAGGCTAGAGAATGTGTACAGAATCAAGAGTGATCAATAAGATTATCATCAGATACAAATTTTCATTGCCAAGGATGGACGATTTGATAGATTGCTTGAGTGGAGCAAGATTGTTTTCAAAGATTGATTTGAAAAGTGGATATCATGAGATTTGCATGAGAGAAGGTGATGAATGAAAGACAACATTCAAGACGAATGAAGGGCTATATGAATGGTTTGTCATGCCATTTGGTTTAACGAATGCACCCAGTACTTTCATGAGATTGATGAACGAAGTCTTGAAGGATTTCATTGGGAAGTTTTTCATTGTATATCTTGATGATATATTGATTTTCAGCAAGACAGGAGCATAACACTTGAAGCATTTAGCTACGGTTATGAGGAGACTCAACAAGAGAAACTGCTGATAAATATAAAGAAATCATCATTTATGAGGACAAAAGTCATTTATTTGGGTTTTGTTATCTCTACAAATGAAATGAAGATGGATCCAGAGAAGGTGAATGTGATTAAGAATTGTACATCACTGAAAAGTGTGTTTGAAGTTTGAAGCTTCCATGGTTTAGCTAGTTTCTACAGGAAATTCATCTGAAATTTCAGTGGGATTAGCGCACCGATGATGGATACGGTGAAGAAAAGACATAGATCTTTTCATTTGATAGAGGAAGCAGAGAAGAGTTTCAATCTGCTGAAGAAGAAGATCATTGAGCAACCAATTTTGGTTTTGCTAGATTTCAACAAGACATTTCAGGTCAAGTGTGATGCAAGTGGGTTTGTAATTGGAGCGGTCTTGAGCCAAGATGACAGACTGATCAAATACTTCAGTGAGAAACTGAATGAAGCAAAGGTTAAGTACTCCACATATGACAAGGAATTCTATGTGGTCATACAAGCGCTAAAGAAATGGAGGCACTATTTGGTTCCCAAAGAGTTTGTTTTGTACAGTGATAATCATGCTTTACAATTCATAACTCAACAGGAGAAGTCGAACCAAAAACATGCTAAATGGGTTGAATACATGCAGAATTTTACTTTTGTGATTAAGCATATTTATGGAACTGCTAACAAAGTTGTTGATGCTTTGAGAAGAAAATGTTTGCTTATGTAGGAATTTAGAGTCAAAACTTTGGGTTTTGATAACCTCAAAGAGATGTACAAAGATGACCCAGATTTTAAGGAAGCGAATGAGGCATCTAAGAATCTAGTTCTCGGGGAACAAAGCCAATGGACCGAATATATGATCCAGGATGGATTGTTATTCAGGGGCAATCAACTATGTATTCCAAAATGCTCCATGAGGGAGAACCTATTGAAGGAAAAATACAGTGGAGGATTGGTCGGACACTTTGGTCATGATAAGACATTCTCAAATTTGAATGGATCATATTTTTGGCCAGGAAGGAGGAAATATGTCAATAAATTTGTGGACAAATGCAGAATTTGTCAGCACACAAAAGGGAAAAGGCAAAACATAGGGTTATACCAGCCATTACCCATGACTGAGAGGCCGTGGGATGCAGTGAGCATGGATTTTGTATTGGGACTGCCAAGGACACAAAGAGGATGTGATTCAATCTTTGTGGTGGTAGACAGATTTTCCAAGATGGCACATTTCATACCATGCAGAAAACCAGTGACGCAACACATATTGCAAACCTGTTTTTCAAGGAAGTCTTCAGACTTCACGGCTTGCCAAGGAGTATTGTTTCGAATCGGGATACTAATCTCGTGGGACATTTGTGGAGGACTTTATGGAGGAAGCTAAGGACAATTCTGTCATTTAGCTCAGCGTATCATCCTCAAACGGATAGGCAGATAGAAGTTGTAAACAAGAGCTTAGTAGATTTGTTGAGGAGCCTAGTGACTGAACAACACAGTCAATGGGATCGCATTCTACCATAGGTGGAATTTTCTTACAATGATTCAATCAATAAAAGAACAGGGCATAGTACATTCCAAATTGTATATGGAATGCAGCCAAGGGGAGTTTCTAAATTGAAAGATTCAGAACAAGATGAATTCAGAAGTGCTAGAGAAGAAGATTTTGCAGAAGCGATGAAGGAGCTTCACAGCTGAATTAAGGAACGATTGTATAGTTCAAGCCACGAATACAAGCACAGAGTAGACCAACATATGCGAGAACTTCAATTTGAAGTTGGTGATATGATTCTTGCACATATGAGGAAGGAAAGATACCCAAGAGGAAGATATAACAAACTGAAGATGAAAAAGATTCGACCATGCAGGGTCATGAGGAAATTTGGGGCAAACACATATGAGATTGAATTACCCGATGGGGTTGGAATTTCACCGATATTCAATGTTGTGGATTTTTACTCTTACAGAGATGAAGAAACAGGAACAAAGGATGAACAGATAGAGGTTCAGTGGACCAAGAAAATGCCTGTAGCTGAAAATCCACAGATAGAAAGCATAATTGACAAGAGAGTCAGCAAAAAGACTAGGAGGAAGGAGTATTTTGAATGCTTGATCAAATGGAAGGGACATCGAGTTGAATATGCCAGCTAGGAAGATGAAGAATAAATTCATAAGCATGGATAAACCATGCAAGAGCTCATGAACAGGAGTTCATGAAAATTTTCAAGTGAGGGAGTATGATGCAGGAGCATCATAAGTAGTCACGCGAGCGTGGAGGCGAAAGCCAGCTAGAAAGCGCAACACACATTTTTCACGTTTTGGAATGTTTTTGAAACATTAATGTAATGGTTAAAGGGAAGTGTACTTGTATATTGTAAACAGATCATGAGAAATTTTCTCTCATCTGTAGTATATTAAGGCATTTATGCATAGTTAATGAAAGTAGGTAGATTTGAATTATAGATTAGATAGCTTAGAGAGTAGGAGGGAAAACGGGTATAGACACACGCATATTTGTATCATTGTATCATTAGAGTGTAACATTATCATGAGCATAGAGATGCAGAGAGAGAACTGAAGAAGAAGTCCATGTATAGGAGAATTGAATAAAGATATGAAGCTTTGAATCATATTTCATAGTGTTATGATGTTTCTTGTTAATACATGGTGAATGGTATGTTCATGGTTGTTTTATTCTCTTTGTTATGCATTTAATTTAAATATTGTGGATATGTATGATTTCATGTTGAGTTTTTGAAGTTTGAAAGAGAGAGAGAATGAGTTTCAATTGTTTCTCTTCCTGAGTGAGAGTTCTTGCAAGGAGTGCAGTGAAATGTCCACAAGTAGTGTGTTGACAAAGGCTATGAGTTCATCTCAGAAATATCAGGAGGGATACCATTGTTCTCATTCCCACAGAAGTGCAAGTGAAGCACAGAAGTCGTGCAAGGTGTGCATAGGCTAGTAGATACCTTAGAACTTATCCACTAAGGTTGAGGAGGGATAGATTATTGTTGCAGGGAGTCCACAGAATCAGAAGATCAAATACTTTGAAGTATTTGAAAGAGTGCATCAAGAAGTGCAAGCAAGAACCCTTTTGGAGGTTTGAGTGTAAGTGAAATATTAGGAGGGATAATACCTTTGAACACTTCAAAGGAGGACGGAGTTCGAACTACTTCAAAGGAAGATGAGGTCAAAGTCACCTCAGTAGAAGATAATTTCAAGTGGGAGAACCTTGGTTCATTTTGCAGAGGCTGTGAAGGAGAAAACAAGCGGTTGGAATTCTCCGAGGAGAGCTCTCGAAGTTGTGAAGACCATGATATCTAAAGAAGTTGCAGGGTGGTTAGAGGTAGGAGAACTCATCACTTTAGAATCTAGATTCAATGTGAACCATTGATTGTGATCTATCTGATCCATCAGATCATTTCAGCATTTTAGGGATCTAGACGACAAGGAGTTGATTGCAATGGAACAAAAGACCCGAAGTCATGAGTCGTGATAGGAATTAGCATGGAGTTTCAGGATTTCAGTAGTTTGGGTGTCGGGGAACAGAGGAGGCAGCGTTTTTGGATCGAGAGTTTAGAAGTCCCGATACCCGGAAGCCCGAAATAAAGAAGGTTTTCGGATTGAGTAAGGCTCATGTGAATACGTGGCATATCTGTTAGGTGGGGACCGCAAGGGTGACAGGTGGCATGCGCTCGTGCATTGAGGGGTCAACCCATAGTTTCCCTATCACATCTTGGGGTTTCATAAAGGAGGAGGACGAAGGCTCTACCCTCCAACTCACAAGGTTGCGAGTTGCAAGAAGTGTGAAAGGGAAATCAGACTATCACTGACTATCGTATTTTGGGATTTTGTAGGAAGAGAGCACAAGAGCTCAATCCTTAAAATCGTGAGATTGCGAGTTATGAAATATGCTTGTGTCAGGGCCAGTTGTGGTCATGTGGAGGTGAGGCTCGTACCTTGTGCCTGTTTGCATAAGGGGGTTTCAAAAGGACCTATGGATCGATTGGTTGAAGGTTTCGATAGGGATTCAAAAGAGCCACTTTGGCTCAAGGAGATTTAAACGATCCTCTGAGTGGATCTTGGTCTACGGGTTGGGGGTCTGCATCACATAGCACCAAAAAATTGCATCATCCACCTATAATAAAAAATATTGGGCAAGGAAATAACGTGGAGGTTAGCCACTAGAGAGCAGGTCAGGGAAAATACTACGGTTTCAACCCATAGAAACAGGGCACCTCCAGAAGCATATTGGGGAGAAAAGTGGGAGAGAGTGAAACTGCTCAACCATGCCCTAATGTCATGTGTTCTAATATCATTAAATATGTCAAATATAAAGATCACATGTTGAGAGGGGAAAGTAACAACCGTTCAAATCATCTCGGGCCACATTTTCAAGTACTTTTCATTTGTTCAATGCCAGGTGAGCACCACCAAATAACCAACTAGAAGGCTTATCATTTGAAATGAATTGGTCAAACATGATAAATTGACGTACCTACAAGTACTCTTGTTAGTAGTTCATGATTGGCACTCAATGACGATTATCATTCAAAACATGGGCTACATTACTCTGTTTTGGGCAATTAACGTTCTATTTTAGAACAAGGTAATGACAGGTCGAATCATTCATCTAAGGATGATAAGTTCATGCTTTCTTAAAAACTAGGGAAAATGGATACGACAGACCAAGTGGCCTCCAGTGAACCAAGATTTTCAACTAATATGACAAATTCATCATTGAAGAAAAGAGAGAAATTGGTTGCTCGAATCTTAGCAACAAAAATTTATACAAATCCTTTGGGAGAGCCAGGAGTGGATGAAGAGGTCATATTAAATCCCATCATGAAGGATTTAATCATCAACGGATAGAAAAGAGAACACCATACACGATCTTTCAAGAGGAAATAGAGCAAGAGTCAGAAGACAGACGTAAAAGCTTAGGTGGTTGAAAGCGTTTGGGAAAACTAACCTGCATGGCTTCATACATTAAGAGAAGAAATTGCCAAGATGAAATAGATTGCAGGATAAGTTTAGTGTGTGTTAGAGAATTTTGTAATATTATTGACAACTGTCCTTCAAGGAAAAAAAACGTCAAATATGTCAGTTTTGTTTATAACGTCCCCTAGAAAATAGGAGTTCGGTTGTTGTGTATTACTCTTTTGTAACCGAAAACTATTTTTGGAACTTTGGGGAAGATGATTCATTCTGAATCCCGGATGTAATATACCTAAATATACTATTACAAAGATAAAAAAAGGGTTGGAAGGACCGAAGAGGGGCCTGCCCTCGTAGCAAGAATACTTTGTAAATCCATGGAGCTAAAGTGAATATACAATGTAAGAAGCATTTTGAACTGTTTATGAAAAGATTCTAATGGATGTGATATGAGTTCTTTTTTCTCTCATAGTGTGTATTTCTTGTGTCTTTGAAATCCCATTTACATTTTCCTCTTTTTAAATTGGATAATTAAGAGTCCAAAATTCGTCTTATGACTCTCTTTACTTAGCAATTTAAATTATGTAATCCTCTTCTTGACTAATTCTGAATTCATATCAATATGCTCTGATGTAGATATTTGTTTTCCTTTTCCTCTTTCACCATGTAGATTTCAATTTAAAAAAACTCATACTCATTGCCACATTTATCCTTTCTCCTCTAGATAGTTATAATGGCCTACCACTGCTTTATTCATTTTTGACTCCATAGCCCCAAATCTCAGCCCCTTTCCTTCACCAACAACTATATAAAACTCCCAAACAAACCAAATCTAGCCATTAATTATCAAAGAAATACCTAGTGACACGAGAGAGCCCTCTATGAGTTGAGAAGGATAGTGCACAACTCTAAAGTAGGTTGAAATAGTTACCTCTATTGTTTGTCTATTCAGTGGGACAAAATTTATAGAGTGCTAACATTTTGGTGTCGTTTCTGAGGATGAAATTGAAAAATTTTCCCTAGGAAAGAATGACACGGTTGAGTTCTAAGGTCCCCGAGCAGTAGACACTTAGGCACACATTGGCTGTATTCCTTATTTGGTGACTCCACACATCAAAAATGAGTTTGAAAGTCATTCCCCTAGTAGAAGAATCCATAAATTTAAATATTCAATGGCGAGTCCACTCTCACTGCATAATCCAGCTTCCAAAACATTATTGGGGAATCCACTTAAGCTTCAAATGTAATTCAAAGACTCCACTGGGAGATGAGATCCATTGAAAGAGGTATAAAAGAAATCATGGAAGAAAACAAGTACTTAAAATTGGATTTTTTTCAAGGCATTTTATTGTTTGTTATAAGTTGCCTTTGGTCCTTTCCTGAACAAGCTAGACAAATTTTTCTTCACCTACTACATGCAAATAATGATCTTTATAATACTAAAATTGCATATCCTCCTCTTAAGATTATATAAATAACTCCTCAGTTTATTATTGACTTTGATCAAAATCTCCGACTTGAACCATATGATAACCATGACCAAGTTGATGAGCCTCATGAAACCAAGGCTAATATTTCATCTCATGTACTCGATCCAACACCCTCCAAGACCCTTAAAGTTACCTCACAACCTACATGATTTTTCTCCAAAGTACTATGAGTACCTACCTATGTTCGATGGGGAACCTGATGCCATATCAGCTGAAAATTACATCGAAGGGTTTCAGAATTTTATAGATTTGTTTGAGATTGACCATGAGGATGTTTGTATGAGGGCCTTCTCTCAATCCTTGAAAGGGGACACCAAAGACTCATTTAGACATTTGAAGATAGAGACAATTATCTCATGGGAGGAATTGAAGAATGTATTTTTAATTTTTGCAGAAGGGAGAAATATTTGGATCGACAACTTACAGAGTTCTATGCCTTAAAAAGGCATAGCAATGAAGTTATTTCTATATTCAACAGAAGGTTTTCCAACATCTATTACAAATTGCTCGAAGAAATTCAACCCACTGAAGATGCTACCATGCTCCATTATACAACAAATCTTCATCCATATTTGTCTTTCCTCTTGATGGAAAGAATACCTAAGTACTTAAAGAAAATGTTTAATGATGCTCAAGAGATTCAATAGAATATCCAAGCATGTTAATAAATTCAAAATGAGGGGTCAAATGCTCAAGAACATGAAAGTGAATATGAACATAAAACAATTGATTGGAATCTTGAGTATGTAAATGTGTTGAACCTGCACATAATATATCTAGGTAAACAATAATAGACACATTTGCAAAGAGAATTGGAAAGGAAGAAGGAGAGAAAGAATGGAAGAATTTTGATTAACCATTGTGAATAATGAATAATTTACACATGATATACTCTGTATAACTCAATGATTTCGACTTGAGGTGAACCAAGTCACCATATTGGTGGTATAGAGTGATATGGACATAGATTAGTAGTTACGGGACTGAACTTCCACCTATTCTAGTCTCTCAGGCAGTTACAGGAGTGAACTGCCACCTAGTTGAGTTAACTACTCAACTAGTCTTCAGTTAACTGAATGAACAAAGAGTAGTGAGGAGTTAAGTCAGGGAATCAAGGCTAATTCCCCACTTTGGTTATGATACCAAGGCAATGTCGAATTAACATGGTGATGATCCCAATGTTTCATGGTGATGATCCCAATGCAACATCTAAACTCAACTCAAGTAGTCAAACTGAAGTGTCAATTGAAAGAGAATATTCTCCAGGTGGAATATTCTCCCCTAAAATATAGGAGATTGGATAATGACTAATTATGACTAATAAACAAATAAAAACCTTAGGAAAAATAAATCTTAGAGGTGTGTGAAGTAAATCCAACACCCCCCATGAACATCACTATGGTGAAAATAAATATTGGGTCATGGAAAGGAGGCCATGTTAGGTACCCAAGTAGAAAAGATACACTAAAAATAAAGTGAGGAAAGAGGGAAAACCTCATGAGAAAAAACCCCCCTCAAGGTATGATGTATGTAAAAAAAAGGAATAATTACAGTTGCTAGGAAACTATGTCCTTCACTCCAAGACGACTTCGCAGAGAATGGAATTTCTACTCAGTGAAGGTCTTGGTGAAGATGTTTGTCGTTTGTTCTGCTGAAGGAAATAACTGTAAGTTGATGATCCCCTCATGTACTAAGTCCCAGATGTAGTGCACGTGGATCTCGATGTTCTTCATCCACTGCCTCTAAACTGGATCTCTATAGAAATTCAGAGTGTTTTGGTTGTCACACCAAATGATGATCGACTGATGAAACTAAATGCCCAAATTAGTGAGAAAAGTTTGTAGCCACATAGCCTGAATGGTTATGTTAACTAGACCTCTGTACTTTGCCTCGGTTGAAGATAGAGCAATGTCAGCTTACTTCTTTCTCTACGAACAGATAGGCCTGGAACCAAGATTGAGTGAGTAACCAGATGTGGACTTGCAATCCATGCTATCGCCAGTCCAGTCATAATAATTAAACCTAATGAGATCTAATGTAGAGTCTTCTGCATAATGAATCCCAAAGGTGATGGTTCCCTGTACGTATTGAAGGATACGCTTTGCATCTTTCAAATGTATCTCATGGGACTCTTGCATGAAATTGGAAAATGCACCAACTGTTTATGAGAGGTCTATTTTGGAGTGTGTGAGATACAAAAACCTCCCCACTAGTTGTCTATACAGTGTGTTGTCAACCAATGGAGTCTCCCTACCATCATCATGTTTGACTCCTAATAGGAAAGGTGTCGAAGTAGACTTGTAGTCTATCATGTGAAATCTCTCAAGGAGATCTCGTGCATACCTGGCTTGAGACAGTTTGATGCCTGATGCATCTTAACTAATCTCAAGTCTAAGGAAGAAGTGTAGTGAACCCATGTCCATGATAAAAAACCTATCATGAAGAATCCTCTTCACTGTAGTAATCGATGAAGTCGAGCAGTCGGGGATCAACAAGTCATCGACATACATAAATAAAAGTAGAAGTAAATCAACCATCCTCAGCATGTACACATTAAGGTCTGATTTACAATGTAAAAAGTTCTGTGACAATAGGTAGGAGTCCATCTTGGCATACCATGCCCTAGGAGCCCGTTTGAGGCCATAAAGTGACTTCTTCAGTCAAAAGACGAAATATGAGTCCTGCATAAATCCCTCGGGCTACTCCATGTATATCTCCTCAAAGAGATCACTGTGAAGACATGCATTATTCATGTCCATATGATGGACTTCCCATCCCTTGGCTACCACAATGGAAAGCGTCAATTGTATGGAATCCATCTTCGCTACTGGAGCAAAGGTCTCATCATAGTCAATACCATGAACCTGTTGAAAGCCTTTAGCGACAAGCTTGGCTTTGTATCTATTGATCTATCCATTCACTGTTCTCTTGGTCCTGTAGACCCATCTTCATATAACAATTTTCCTCCAAGAAGGAAGGGGAACTAGATCCCAAGTCTGGTTCTTGAGGAGGGATTTGTACTCCTCCTGCATGGAAGATTCCCAAAAGGTATTTCCAGTAGCCTCACCAAAAGAGTGTGGATCTGAAGACTAAACCAAGAAAATATGCCTAGAAGGTAATGGTTCAGTGGCAGTGAGTGCAATAGGAGGCTCCAAAAAATCAGATCGAGTCCTCCTAGTATCGGTTGGATCACCTACGAGATCCCCTGCATCCTGAAGAGTAGTCTATACCCACTTGGGCCTCTGCTCTGGCTTTACAACTACATCTGGATGCTCTGACTTTGCATCTGACTGTACCAAATATGAATATGAATCTGAATCATCTAAGTCCTCTGAATCAGAACTCTCATCTAAATAAGAGTTGTCATGTGCATGGTCATCATCTTAGACAGGTGGAAGAATGAAGGTGTCTACATGCGGCTGCTAAGGTACATGCGAGATACTTTCCTCGAATTGGACACTACACTAAATGATGAGCCGGTCTGAGGAAATATCAATAGGACGATATCCCTTCACACCATCAGGGTATCCAACAAAAATACAGTCAGTGCTCTGTGGATCAAGTGCCTTCCTCTTTTCAGATGGAATCTGGCCCCATGCATGTGAACAAAAAATACAAAAGTGGGCCACTTCCAGTTTGAGGTTGTTCCAAGCCTCATAGGGGGTTTTATCCTCGACAAATCTATGGGGAGATCTATTTTGGATGTATGTTTCACAACTAAGTTCTTCAGCCCATAGTCTCTATGGCAGTGACTTTCTTGCAACATGCAAGATGCCATCTCCTTTAGATATTTGTTTTTCCGCTTAGCAACTCCATTTTGCTTCAGAGTGTAAGGAATTGTATGCTGCAACTGAATTACTACCTCATGGAAAATATTATGGATCTCATGATTTACATACTCTCCCCTATTATCATTTCGAAGGACCTTGATCTTCTTTCCAGACTATGTCTCAACCGAAGCTTTGAAATCTCTGAGGTGTTGAAAGACCTCATATTTTTTCCTGAGAAAGTAGATTCAAGTAAAATGTGAGAAATCATCAACAAAAATGAGAACAAACCTCACTTTGCTAATGGATGGATGTGGAAAAGGACCCATGAGGTCACTGTGGATCAGATATAAAGGTGCAGAAGGTTGTTGAGACTTTCCTTTGTTGAATTTCTCTTGAGGGTGTTTTCCAAGAACACATCCCTCACACATTCCCTTGGAGAAATGGATTTCTGGTAGACCATCAACTAGTTTTTGCTTGCTAATATGTTGCATGTATCTGAAATTCAAATGTACAAACCTTTTGTGCCATATATTAATACTTTCATCAGCATGAGTAATCAGAAACAAATCAGGTTCAATGAATTCAGAAAATGTATACAATCTAGACTGATGATTTACCTCACCGGTTGCAACCATGGAGTTGGTTTGAATGTCGTATATTTCCATGAAATTTGGTGTGAATATGAATTTCTTTCTTGTGCTGGAATTCATCATCTGATATACGGAGAGAAGTTTGACATAAATCTTGGGAACATGCAGCACATTCTCGAAGATTTCGTTGGTGAGCTCAATCCTTCCTTTGTCGGTGACTTCGACAGAAGAGTTGTCCCCCATCAGAATAGGAGGACCTTTTCATGCATCCAAATAAGAATATAGTACTTCTGAGGCAGCCATGTGATGTGATGCTCCTGAATATACGATCCAAGCATCGAGAGAGGAGTTGATAGTAATGAAGGCCTGGTTAGAATTGCCTTTCTTGGAATTAAGATCTTCTGGCTTCTTCTTCTTTTCAGCCTCGGGGATGCGATCTCCAAGATTGTTTTTCTGAAGTATTTGAGACAACAGATCTATTTATTTTTGCATGCATGTGGATTCCGAATGGAATCCTTTGTGATAGTATGTGCATTTCTCTCCTTTTCTTCCCTTTTATCCTTTGGATCCAGAGGTATCGGTGAAGGGTTTTTTCTACCCTTCCTTCTTTATATGTGCATGATATTTATGCTTATATTTATATTTATATTTATGATATTTTTGGCTTCCATCATGCACAGTGAGTGCATGCACCCTTGGGATTTTGATTGCGCCCATGTTGATGAGCTTGGTTTGCTCTTGTGTCAAGGATTCGATAAAGTTCTCAAGAGAAGGCATATTCTAGGTGGCTCCAGAAGCAAATCTGACAGTATGGAATGTGGATATGAATACATATAATTAAGGTCCAAGCTTGGAGAGAATGGTGAGAAACATTTGTTTCTCCTCCGCTGATTTATTAACCTCGCAAGCTTTGAGTTGCGACAGTAAATCCTTGAATTTTGTAAAGAAATCTTGGATATTGTCGAAGCCTTTTGGATCCAATGTGAGAAAATCCACCTCCATCATGTGTCCCCTTATCTCATCCTATTTTCCATAGAGCTCTTCCAATATTTTCCAGGCTTCATTGGGAGTCTTACAAGAAGATATATGAAAAAGGAGATCAAGAGAAATAAGACTACAAATTGTTCCGAGTGCCTCATCCATGCAATTTAAGTACTTTTATTTTTCTATGGCTGATGTTGGTTATGTATATGTATTCATGGTTAACCTATACAACCCTATGGATCAGATATGAATGGCTATTTTCTCCTTCCATGCAAAATAGATGTAAGGTGTAAGAATGAATTCCTTTTGTAATTCCATCTTTCCGTTGTCTTCAATCTTTTGTACCTGCAAAAATTTTTGGTGTATCTTTTTCTTAGAAGTTCGTCAGCTCTGATACCATGTAAATGTGTTGAAACTACAAAAAATAGATCTAGATAAACAATAATACACACATTTTCAAAGAGAATTGAAAAGGAAGAAGAAGGAGAGAAAGAATGGAAGAGTTCTCATTAACCGTTGTTATTAATGAATAATTTACACATGATATACTCTGTATAACTCAATGAGTTCAATTTGAGGTGAACCAAGTCACCATAGTGGTGGTATAGAGTGAAATGGACACACACCAATAGTTACAGGAGTGAACTTCCACCTATTCTAGTCTCTCAGGAAGTTACGAGAGTGAACTGCCACCTAGTTGGCTTAACTAGTCAACTAGTCTTCAGTTAACTGGATGAACAGAGAGTAGTGAGGAGTTAACTCAGGGAATCAAGGATAATGCACCACTTTGGGGATGATACCAAGGTAAGGTATAATTATCATGGTGATGATACCAATGTTGCATGGTGATGATCCCAATGCAACATCTAAACTCAACTCAACTAGTCAAACTGAAGTATCAACTAAAAGAGAATATTCTCCAGGTGGAATATTCTCCCCTAAAATATAGGAGAATGGATAATGAGTAATTATGACTAATAAACAAATAAAAAAATTAGGAAAAAGAAATCCTAGGTGTGTGTGAAGTAACTCCAACAGAGCATAGAGTTGATAATATCATATGCCCTCCTAAAGTTTTTAATACCAATGATATTGCAAAAATTTATTATCCACTTGTTGAAGGAGGAGGTCATTATCCATCCCATGATATGCAAGGGTCTGATTGTCTTGTGTATTCATTTGTAGATGGTAAAAAAAAAAAGAATTTTCAAATCAGTTTGTTGAAGAGCAGGTCAATGTTCCAAGTTTTTTCTTGTTAGATGACATTGCAAATGTTGTTGATTTTCCTATATATGATGAATATGATGATTTTGATGTTGACTTCCTAGAACAACTATCTGTATGTTTGTTGGCCCTTGACCAAGTATTGGATATCCTTGGTAAATTTTGACCTATTTTGGGACTTCAACAGGCTATCGAAGTAGAGATCTGGGATCTCGACCCCATTTTATGGATTTTTGGGTTTTGGGCTTATGTAACGGGTATGGGGATGTCGGCCCATGGGTTTACCCATGTTTAGGAGATTTTGTAACGTATAAATATAAATCTATGTGATGTAAGTAGGTGTTGTGATGCTAAGTGCAAGTGATAGTTGTACATGCATTGTTCATATTGTGTGAGACTTGCAAGGCTAAGTGCAAGTGACTGTAAGAGATTGTGTAAAGTATTTGTGTTGTAACCTAGCTTGGGGAGGGAGGATCTGGTGAAGTGCATACACATCTCTTGTCCTATGTGGAGTGGGACCCTATGGCTCTGTGCATGTAAATGATTAATAGAATATAATAAAGAAGACGAAGATTTGGTGGGTGTAGGCCTAGGCTGGGGGTGAACCATGTATATTGATGTAGGAGCATCTCTCCACGCCAGCCATGTGCCAGCTAGGCAGCCCACATCAGTGCACAGATTCAATGAGGATAAGAGGCACCAACCCTCTCACATTTTAAAATTTGAATGTAAATGTAATTAAATGCATGTAATTCCATTGAGCCATGAAGTCATGCCTTTGTGCAGACATAGCTGTAGGCAGCTTTAATGATTGTAAGGTTGCAATCTAGCCCTGATTTAGAATAGATATCCATTTATTGGTAATTCAATGTAGATTGAATAGGTTGGTGAGGATGGATGGAAGAGCTCGAAGAGCCCCCTCAGGTAAAATATCTTAGATCTCATTTTTTGAGTAAGTTGGTAGACAGAGAAGGAGCCAAGACACTATCAAAAGTCTAAGCTCAGGAACACCTTGTAAAGGAGGCATTTGATTAATACAAACCCGAGTAGTTTTCCTACATATTGTCTATGTTGTGTGAATGTCTTTATGTGTGTTCATCATATGCTGTGAATGTATGCTATAGATGTGCATTTGCAGGGACAGATAGATTCTTCTATCTATGAGGTTTAATTTCAGGGTTGGAGATCTTTGGGGCTTCATGTCAAGGGGGCGTGACAAAAAAATGTGGGTTCTGATAGCCAGTTCTTAGATAGCACTTCTAGTTCTGTGAAATTTGGACAAGAATGTGCTAAGAAGGGCACACCATCTAGATTCATTAACTCAGGAGAAGACCTCAAGGTTGTTGAACACCTTGGAGGCAAGACTATGTAAGGAAGACATAGTGAAAGACATTATCACTGTGGGATTCTATAACAGCTCTGCCAGGTGGGCACTAAGTAAATGCACAGGTTTCATTGAGAAGAAACTCTGCTAAGAGGGCATTGAGTCAATGTGTAGACAGAGCACAGAAGGAAAGAACTCTTTTGAGTTCTAGAATAGAAGAAGAGTCCAAGGAAGGATCTTCACAGGGTTGTTGAACACCCTACAGACTCAGCAAGAAGTTGCTTGAGCAAAGGATTTCCAGGAGGGCATCAGATTCTGCATTTGAGGGAGAAGGAAAAAGGGTTAATCCCTTAGATATCGAAGCTACAAGAAAAGCTCAAAAGATATAGCACCGAGTTAGCACGCATAGATTCTACAAGGTGTGCAAGAGTCGTGGAAACCTTTTCAGATTTCAAAGAAGGCCAAGCTCAGAAGGGAGAGTGATTTTACACACAGAGGCCACAAGAGGTTGCAGAGGCCGAAAGGGATAAATCTTTGGAGGGTTTATAGCCCTGAAAACTCAGGAGGGACAATGTTTTTGAGTGTGCCGGTGAGACCAAGGGTTGCAGAGCTCGTAGAAAATAAGCAAAGGTCGAGGCCTTTAGCATTTGGGAATTCTTCCTAGTTCGGAAAGAAAGTGCATGCTCAAAAGGAGAGAACAACTACCGTCATATCAAGATGAAGGGAAGTTTTGGACCACTGAGGTTTCCATGTCCAGAGAGCAGTGGGAGAGCGTAAAAAGTAGGAGAGATAGTGAGTCATCAAATCTCACACAGATCATCGACAATTGTCGGATCTGGAAGAAGGTGCATGTGAGTTAAGCCCACCCACAAGCAAAGCAGAGAAATCTGGGAAAGTCCCGACAGGGCAGGAATATCGAGATTTTGGATTTCAGGAGTTCAGGATTTTGGAGGTCCTGATGATGAGAGATTGGGGAAATTCACAGTGAAAGTTTCGAAATAGTGAGAGAAATCTTAGTCGTCCATCAGGAAGGAGGAAACGTGTCGCAAGATCTCCATTTCAAGGATTCAAAAATAAGAAAGAAGAGAAGGGAGTCTTTCGACTTCGCGAGTGGCAAATTTTTGAAATGATCTGGACCATCCATTCATGGGAGGACATGTGGCAAATATCACGGAGTCCACCGAGATTTTGGATACCGGGGATTCGAAGGACCAAAGGAGAAGTGTCATAGGGGTCACGAAGTTATGAAACGCGAATTCTCGAAAGAAGGAGAAGGAGTATTGCCGGGAGAATTTTGGCATATTGGATATCAGGATTTCTGGAATCCTGAGGACAAGAGATCTAGGCTCTTAGGGAGGAAAATTCTAAAAGGATCAGGGCCATTGATCTGGGAGTGGATCACAGCCGTTGATCTCAGCTAGGAGAAAAAAGGGCCATATCGTCACTTCCGCATTTCGGATACCGGAAGTGCAATAGAGGAGGGGCAGAACAGACCTTGCATTGGGAAAGCCCAAAACGTGAAATTTCAAAAGAGTTTGGAGGAAGACAACATTTTAGCATATCGGAGTTTAGAACTTCGGGAGTTCTGAGGAAAAGGTGATCGAGCATTTCGGCGATGAAAAACTCGAAAGCGCAAAATGTGAAGAGCTAGAGAAAGGAAAAATCCCTGGAGGAGAAACGCCGGGGAGAGATAATTTTG
>JASDQU010712535.1:1895-14558 GCA_032191745.1 Picea mariana | reverse complement strand
ATCTACACCTAAAGCCATTATGTAGGTTCTCATTCTAACTTTCCAGAAGGCAAAGTTTGTTCCATTGAACAGAGGGGCCTTATTGGTTGAATTTTCTGCATGGCTTGACATGTTTAAGCTTTAGGATCTACCCTTAGATAAAATGGGTTGGCTTTGATACCAATTGTTGCACAACTGAGAGGGGGGGGGGTGAATCAGTTGTTACCATGCTTAAACAATTATTCTTCTTCCAAAATCTTTACAAGGCACTCAATGATGATCACAATAATGCAAGGAATAAAAAAAGGCACATTTAGCATCAGTCACATATATGAGAAACACAGAGACAGATATTTCTCGAGGAAACCCATATAGGCTAAAAACCTCTTTTTCTTTATATGATAAGTATTATCTACATTATTTAAATTATCATACATATGAGCACCAACTAATAATGAGGATACAACCTACGTTTTGCAAGCTGCTACTTGCTGAGAGCACCAACTCTCAGTTTTCTCTATCACCCACTAGAAGGAAGCACGTGTTCAAGCACCCACTTGAACCTCTGAGAACACCAGTCCTCCCTAGCACCTCCCAACCACCCTGAATTATAAATTCTTTGTTACTAAAAATTATTACAATGATATAAGGTTATTCAATGGCTTACCAGCCTTGTCATTGATCTATTACACTGCTCTGCCCTGTCTACATCAGTGTCTTCTGCACTCCCCATGCACTTTCTATTCTTCTACCTCTTGTGCTCTATGTGCCATTCTCATACCATGCACCATTTGTTTCCTCACCTTTTTAGTTGCTGCACCACCCCTTTTCTTCCTCGCATAAGCATTACTTAACCTTCGCAATGAAAGCAACCACAACCATTCTAGCAGCAACAAAAACCTCATTGTTGGTCACTATAATTGCTTAATTAATTTTAAACAACCAAGTGAAACATAAATTATCAACCCAGGGAAGTCTTTTGTTTCAAAGATAGCCACGCACTATATATGCTCAATTCCAAAAGCACTTAGTGTTGTAGTAAAGAAATTTATACTATCTATACTTACTTGTATGAACTGAAGCTCTGAATTAAATCACAGGAAAGCAATTCCCCTATTGCAATTCTTTAAAGTTCAATTAAGAATCCTAGATTACATTAAAATAATACTGTAATGGGAAAGAACAACTATTCTGCAATAAGAGAACAAGACCCTTACTCTCAAACAGAGACTCAGTACTAACACTCTCTCATGAAAGCAGTAATGCAGAAAACAATTAACTCTATCTAACAGAGAACAAAGCCACCTAGTTCCTTTCTTTCTAAGAAGGAGCCTTTGAGCCTTACTTCTTTTTTTAGTATACTTGTGAGGTTGAGGTCTATAGAGAACAGGGCAGTCTGATCCCTTCCTTTCTGAGCAGGAATCCCTAACCCAATCCCTGGCTAACACACTTGCAGGGGTAAATGAAACCTACAGAGGACAAGGTGTTGTGATTCCTTCCTGTTTGAGCAGGAATCCTTTAACCAAATCTCTGGCTAGCACACTTGCAGAGGTAAATGAAATCTACAGAAGTTGAGGTATTTGGATCCCTTCCTGTCTGAGCAGGAACCCTTTTAACCGAACCTCTGGCTAGCACACTTGCAGAGGTAAAGGAAATCTACAGAAGTTGAGGTAATTGGATCCCTTCCTGTCTGAGCAGGAACCCCTTTAACCGAACCTCTGGCCAACACACTTGCATCAGGAAATGAAATCTACAGAAGACAAGGTTATGTGATTCCTTCCTGTCTGAGCAGGAACCCTTTAACCAAATCTTTGATAACCTCACAAAACATCACACGAGATTTTTGATAAAAAGAATTACTAATTCCATTCAATAACCAAGACAGAGTTAGTAGTGTTTCAGCAAAGCGAAATCCATTAAAAGCAGTGTTTCAGCAAATGACAATTAAACAAAGCATAAACAGAAATTATAATAACACACTTCTAACTAATGGGTGAATCTTGTGAAGAAGGTGGGCCCTCCCTTCTCACAAGATTCCCCTGAACGAGAAGCTTAAAGAAGGATACTCAAGGTAGTCTTATATTCATCTGTTGAAATATCACATTACAAATTGGAAGTACAGAACACGTCCCGCTTCTCCGAAGTTCTTCAATACATCAAAACTTGGATGCCCGAATGAAGAATTCCCTTCTCTTTTAAAGAGGGAACCTCCTCGATGCAATGTCTAAAAATTACAATGTATAATTTAATCAGATCTTCTTTCTAAATCAGCATAGGATGTCCCATTCTCACGCAACCGAATGCTAATACAAGAGCTGAATGAGGTATTGTTGTTACGGCTGATGTAACAGTTCCATCTCATTGCTGCTGATGTTGTTTCAGCATCGCAATTCACGGGTTGTTTCAGCCACGTGAGTTGCACTCTTGACTGTGTCATCTTGACCGCTAACTGTAACGGTTTGTGTTTCAGCATCGTTGGTTCTGGCAGTCTCCTCTGTGTTTCAGCATTTGCATCTCTAAGCTTCGTAACAGCTCTATGTCTCAGCTTCTGCGACTCTGGAATGTATGCTGGTGTTGCAGCATCAGGGACTTCGGACTGTGTAACAGTGTTTCAACATCTGCGTCCTAGACTGTGTTTCAGCAGCAGGGACTTCGGACTGTGTAAAGGCTCCGTGTTTCAGCATCTGCATCCTGGGCTTTGTTTCAGCAACAGGCTTTGAATGCTAGTCTGCAGTCCAATCAATGGTTAAGTACAAAAGTGATGTAAAATACTATGCAAAACAGATTAAGCATATAGTAATGAGAAAGGACGTTGTATACCTTGGAATGATCAGATGAAGTGATATTATGAGTCTAAATATAAGTGATGAAGGGTATAATAATGGAAAAAAGTATGGGCAAAAAGGTGCATTGTGAGGTCCTAACATCCCCCCCAGCTCAAGGTGTTGCATGTCCTCAGGGAACTCACTCTGAATCAGAGTCTTGATACCGGCTCTCATCGTGTAAATTACTCAAGCTGTAGCTCCGGGCGGTACTCTCTGTTGGCGTTTTGAACCCGTGGACCGCTTGCAGTCTTTGCCATGCTTCTGTCATGGCCTTCTTAGTCAATTTATAACTGACTTGATATGTTTCTATTGGCATCTAGAGAAAGGGAAAGTAAAATTTGTACCCTATCCAGTTTTCAGCACAGTGTCTAACACACTGGATGTAGCTGGGTACCCTTGAAATTGCTGCTTCTAAGCTGGTCGGACCAAAAGGGTTGTGTTGTTTCCTCTTTTTTGTGGATTGCTGCCAAAATAGGTTGTTGGCCTGGAGGGCAGGAATATCTATGGCACTGATGCTTTGCTGACATTCTTGGAGCACTACTGACTGTAGCTGTTGAACATGCTCAGTCACCCCTGGTTTTTTCAAGACCTCATAGTATTCTGAAATGAATCTGGCTGCCCTCTCTAGTTCTGGCCTAATCCAGAGGAGTTTATTGTCCTCATTGTGCTTGGCAGCCGAAAATTCACTCTGCCACAAAATTTGATTGTAAAGGAAAGAAGTAAAAGCTCAGAGTTGAACATCTCCAACAAGAGGATTTATATTGAGCAACCTGTTTTCTGGAATAGCCTCATTATGGAAGTATGCTTCACATAAGAGGTGCTGATCCCGGATGGAGGCTACAAGAAAGGTTTTGACAAAATATATTGGTTGTATTACTTCATGGGATTTTCCTTCTATAATTGCTTTGATTTGGAACCATGTGAGTCTCTCTATGAGAAATAAAGAATAATTACAAGAAGGTTTCCTTGTGGCCATTAGTGTCTGCATCAAATAAAAGATCTTGACCATTCTATCTTTTAAATCTCTGTTCTTCTTCTTGACTTCTTGAACTTCCTGGCGTGTTAGGTCCAATGCTTCCCGATTCGAGAAGGTGTGATTTCTCCAGGTTTGCCTGTGTACTTGCAAATGTTGAGCTTGTGTCTCAGCATACTCCTTCTTTCACTTTTGTATCTCTGCATGCTCATCCCACGACCGAGTTTGTGTTTCAGCATCTGAAGTAGTGGGACCAGGTAGGGTTTGAGTGGACTGTTCCTTGGAAGTGGAGAGATTGGCTTGACTGGGAGGTGTGACTTCCTCCATGGGCGCTGTTTGCACAGCCTTGTTGACAGTAGGGATTTCTTTCTTGATTCTGGAAGGGCCTGCTAGTTCTTGTGTTACAGCAAGTTCAGTCTTGATTTTGCTAGGGCCTGCTGGTTCTTGTGTTGCAGCAGGTTCTGTTCTGAACTTAGTGGAACCTGTTGGTTCTTGTGTTGCAGCAGGTTCAGTCTTGACTTCGAAAGGATAAGGAGGAGGGACTGCTCCTGGTACTGGAACTTGAACTATCTTATACCCTACCTGATAGTAAACATCTCCACACTGGCAACACATATATTCTTTGCATATGCTTTCTATAGTTTGTTCTGCCAGGGTTGTTTTTCATTCCAAGGCGTACCGACTTAATTATTTTTCATATGCCTCCCTTGCCCTGGCCAATTCTTGCTGATATGCTTCCAATTGAGACTTTAAAAACTCGTTTTCTTCCAATACATCGGCCATTGTTGGTTTGGATTTAGATATGACTGGTTCTTGTGTTGCAGTCATCGTTCCCTTAGCTGGTTCTTGTGGAGTAGCTATGGGAATGGAAACTAATGCCTATGTTTCAGCTTCTTGGTGCAAGGAGAGTAGTGTTTCATCACCTTCAACTTCTGATTCCTGCATCTCAATGTCACTGTCAGCGGCTGGTTCTAGAATTTAAAGTATTTCCATCATCTTATATCCAAGCAATATGAGAGTCTTTAAAAATATAAATATTTGACATCATTATCTCTCTATTTCTTGGTTTTTACCTCTTGGCATTGGCATTGCATATATAAAGGAGAGCTTGTCTAAGAGTGATTGAAACTCTTTTTTATGAGTTTCTTTATTTGTAGAGGGATACTTAATGATTGAGTCTCAATCATGGGGCTTCGTAGTGGGAGAGAATTTTTCAAACAACAATTTTGACCCCATGACTTCTAGATCAAGATTACACAACAAACATCTTTTTTTATCATCCCTGCCACTTTGTCAATGATGGATTCCTCTCTCGAATTGAGGGATCGAGGGAAAGATACAATGTTTGGAACTACAAATAGGGCACATTTCCAACTTATAAAAACCTCAATCTCTAGAATCTATTATTACATAGCCAATCTTGATTCACTTAGGCTCTTACAGAATGAATGTAGCCAAGAGATGGGTTTGGTGCAGTTGAGGCAAGTACTATTATAATGTGTTCCTTCTGTAGAGATATCCATGCATCAATTAATTTCCATGTGAAATGTAGTCTGGTCATCAATAGGCTCGACGCCAATGTGGATATCAGAGTTAGTGCAAAGAACTACAAGTTGTCCAAGGTAAAGTTGTGAGGATTGTGATTAGATCTCACATCGATCAATCGCTGGTGGGTTTTTAATTTTTTGGATAATGGGATGGTTTATGTCACTCCCACCCTTCCACTTGTCCTTACCATTTAAATTTTGTATATTTTTCTTTTGTAGGTGATTCCTCATCACAATAGCCTCCATTACATCTTGAGTACCCAGCAACTAGACATGCTCTGTGTGATAGGACAAAATCACAAACAGATTTTGAAGAGCACCCAGAGAATGAAGACATAGATATTGATGAAATTATTAGGAACTATAGATATAAGAAGAAGAGGCCAAATAAAAGTACTAAATGATGATGTACATGAATATTTTAATATGTTTGTTTTTGCTATAAATATTTCAATAGATTTATATGTTGGGTATTGGGGAATTGAGAGTGATGTGAGGGGGAGGGGAGGGGCCATAATAGCTTTCGCCTTCACGTGGTTGGACCTGTTTAGTAGAGAATAATTTATTGGAGTTGTTTAATCTTGGAGAAAACCTCCCTCGATCCAACATAGCAACAACAAAGTCAATATTGAGTTCGTTGTTGTAGTAAACTCAACAGACTTTACCACAATAGGGATGACATGTACCCTTTACATTAATAATAACCATATTAATTATCTTTTACATTAATTATTAATCACATTAAGGTGGGGCCGACCTATACCCTTTACATTACAATTAGGGTTACAGGCAGGTCTGACTCTTGAACAATATATCAAGGGATATTATACACCCACTAGTGCTCATCCACTAGGGGCACATCCATAGGGATGTCCATGTCTCTGGATCACTGCATAACACATAAAAACCGCTTCTTCACTAGTGCTCAGCCACTAGGGGCACATCCATAGGGATGTCCATGTCTCTGGCTCACTGCATTACACAGAAAAACCGCTTCTTCACTAGTGCTCAGCCACTAGGATCACGTTCACCTGTGCTCGTTCACAGGCACGTCCACTCAATAGATCTTCTTTCCCACTACATTACACAGGAGAGTCATCTAGAGTTTCTCATCAACTCTTCTACTCATAGGCGTCTAATACGTCATCTTCATTTATGTTCTCATGAAGATGCACCCAACACTTTGAGATTTCACACGTTCACCTTGTGCTCAACCACAGGCATGTCCAACTCAACAGATCTCCTTTCTCACTGCGTTACACAGGAGAATCATATGGAGTTCTTCTCAAGTCTCTGTAAGGAGGAGGCCATCTCTACGTTCTAGCTCTGTCTCGAATAGGAGCCACACATCCCTCTCAGGGGGTTTCTCTCAGGTTTGTAAGTTGGAGAATGTCTCACACAGCTGCAATCATCAACATCTCACAGGTTTGTAAGCTAAAGAATGTCTCATATAACTGCAATCATCAACATATAACCCAAGAGTATATTCAACAACCCATAAACTAGATATACCAATAACTTTCTATACAACTAGAAAGCAAAACCTCACAAACACCTTGCATACACAATGATATTGCATTGAAAATATTCAAAAGTGATGAATGCATTTTTTTTTTAATTACAAACAACATTTTCGTTGGACATATTCAAATGCATATTTTTTTTTAATTACAGAAAACATTTTTGTCAAATCTTACCTTTCACTTTCAATGATGACAACTTAAAAAAATAAAATTATTTTTAAATCAGTGTTCTTGTATTAATTGTTGATAGGCTCTAGACCCCGATTTGAGTGCCGGGGCCTCTCAAATTTTCTTCCACGTGCCCAAATTCTATAAATTAAAACACAACAAATTTCAATTCCCACGGAGGCTCAGAATCACTTCTCACAGCTATTGGCCAAGTTGCAATTCCCGTCGAGGCTCAAAATCACTTCTCACAACTATTGCCCAAGCTGTTAGTAGAGCGGGCCGGGGTTTGAAGGGGTTTTCTTTAATTGTGAGCATAGGCGAGGTAGAGGACCTTCCACGGGCCAACATTAGGAGAGTGGTGAAGAGGAAGTTGAGCTAGCTAATGAAGGAGAATCCTTCTTCCTCTGCCAAGGACATCACCAATCATAATGAAGCTCTCTTAGCTTAAAATTATCGTTGTGTAGAGAAGCAATCGGAATTAGTTCCTTAGTTCTTTTAATAGAATTTCAGGTTATCGTGTATCCAGAAAGAAGACAACAAGTGGGATAATGTTTGGTTTTTTAATTATTTGCAGTGAAAGAACATTATTTTGACTAAATAGTCGACATGAATCAATTAGGTTATAATTAGAATAATGCGTTAATTCAATTTGATTGTTAATTTGAGGTCGAAGTGATCAATTTGAAGCTCGAAGTCGAATTGATCAATAAGAAATCAAAAGTTAAGCCAACAAGAAGTTGATAGGAGATTTAGTGGCAGTCGACTCGAGACTGATTGGGAAGTCAATTGTTAACTGATGGGAAGTTTACTATAACATAGTCACAAGATTCACAATATTGCATCCACTCATCTGCGTGGATATGTAACTATTTTTGGGAACCATGATTTAGTCTTTTTCATGCTATCGATCCTATAAATAAGGCATGTTGAATAGTACAAAAGATAATTGTTAAAAGAATCGTGAAGGTCATATATATGTAAGTTGAATTGGTTGCGTGGTTGTTCTTATTACATGGGATTCACATTGTCGACCAATATATTATTACATTCATTCATAAAGGGGTTTTTCAAATTGTGAAAAATAAAGTCTATATATTATAGGTATTGGGGGAAATGTCTGGGGTATAGGGGTTTATAGGTTTTTAGGGGTATAAAAATAGGTATCTACTACAAATATGGGTTCTTTTTATTGGAAATATCTATTGGGATGGGGGTTCAACAAAATTATTTTGGGAGCTACGTATAAGTATCTAAGGAAATTAGTGGTATTATTTAGTATCCCATGAATGTGCGTGCTATGTCACAGGTTCATTAAGTGAAGACTTTGTGGTTCTTGTGTAAATAAATATAGCTCGATAAATATTGTCTTAGGTGTAGAAAAAGGGTAGTCATGTAACTCGTTATTCACTCAACGAATAATAAAAAAAGAGAGAGAGAATCTTAAGGAATGTTGGTTTTCTCGGTTTTGGTTTTCCAAGGTAAAATATATGTGTACCTTCTGTGATTGTCTTTTATTTCAAGTTCTTATATCTCTCTTCTATTTCTTGATTGGTCTAGTGCAAGGTTTAGTTTTCCAAAATTAACTTGCCACATACTTACCATGCACTATCACATTATTCTTATAGCGGGGAATTTCAAAGGGAAACACAATATGTAGACAAAACGAACAAAACAAAATATCTAGACAAACCTAACAAAAAAAAGACAAGCATTCCAAACAAACTTGTGTGATCTGAAGAACCAAAAATTTTCAAAAAAATCCTAATTTCATGGAAATATATACAAGTACAATTTAATTTACATTGAATTTTATATATGTGTCCATTGTTGATAAAAAGGGGCTAGTGGAAGAAGTCAAATTACATGAAGTACTTGGAGTATGGCTAGTACACCTCCAACAAAGATAAGTAAATCATTTGTAGCCATGAAAAATCGAGAGATAAATATCATGGAGATGTCAAAAAATAATATTTTTGAATAAACATTTAATAACATTTACAAACATAAATGATCTAGAATATACTCAATTAACATCATATTTGGTCAAGAAAAGGAAAAAAACCAGGGATGATTTTAAGGATGGAAAATTATTTTAAAATGTAGAAACCTTGGCGTATCTTACTTATCCTTCATATTCCAAAAATAAATGTTTGGAAATATTTTTGTAAAAACATTCAAATTTCTATGGATTTTATATAGTTTGTATAAAATATTGGTGATTTTTATGGTAAAATAATTTTATCCTATAGAATTTGGGAGAATCATTTTTAGAATGGAGAATCTCTTTTTGGGAAAAACCATGGAAAATTATCCCATGAGTGAAATATATCCTGTAAAATATTGCATTAGTAAATAATGAACCTAAATATTTTTACACATTGCCCTAGGAAAATCATTTGGAATAGGTTGGCAGAGCCAAAAGTTTGGAATAAATTAACTACAATATAAGAGTCAAGAAAGGTAACTAATATATAGGAGTCAATAAAGGTTGTCCCTTTTCCCCTACCCTTTTTGTCATTTACACTTCATTTACACTGACAAGTTAGAACATTATTTGAAAAAGTCTAGTTGTGGCGTACCAATTCTCTCTAGTATAATCATCATTCCTCTTTCGTACACTGATGAGATTTTTCTTATGGGAAGGAGTCCCTATGATCTGGGAAAGAATATTAATCCCTAGAAAAATCCCTATACAAGGCCCCATGTTATGTATAAAACCCCTTATTAATCCCTGTATATTGAGTTATTGCATTTTTAGTGTTATATGAGTATGTTGGATAGAGCTCTTCATTGCACCCTTTCATTACAATTCTATGCTTTGTCTCTTATATATATAACAAGGAGACTTAGTCTGAGTATAATGTTATCTCATATAATATTGGATTATGAATTGGATATACTATAAATGAAGGTTTCTCCCTTGAAGTGGAATGTAATCATGGACTTTTATCTTTTTTAAGGCGTTCGGATATAACATTTTGTATCAGAGAATCTATCCTAGTGTTTCTCTTCCCCATGCAAGTCATCTTAGCATTTTCACTATAATTTTTTTTCTTGTATGATTAAAATATTTAAACTTGGATTTTATTTATAACACATATAAATGTATCTTTGGTAAAATTTCATCTTTTGTATCATTATACTTTCAAAGATATGACATGTGGAAGATAGCAATTTTGACTAGTCCTATAACTAGTCTCAAAAATGTATTCGAGGAAAAACAATCATATATTATTTAGAGAGGATCCAAATTTCGTGAGACCTATTGAATTTGAAGGAGGATAGTCCATATAATTTTTGGTAGAAATTTTAGAATCAATTATTAAATATTGGACATGTGGCATTTTGTACAAGCTCTCTCTCCTAGAAAGGGAAAAATTCTACAAGGTTTGGGAAAGTTACCTTATCTTTCACTTGGCACATCCAATTTTGGTCATACTTGTGGTATTGTAGAGAATTGTTTTTAGATTTTAATACAAGCCAAACTGTTAGACTCAAAAGGGATGAAATTTCAAAAATACATCAGAAAGAAGGTTGATCAAGATGGTAGACTACAAATTAAGGGCTTAAAAGGTACATAAATTACAATTGTCATAACCTTTTATTTGAAGAAAAACTTTTGGTGATTCCAAATTTTTACTAAAGAAGAAAAAGAGGAGAATCATTTTTTTCTCACATGGATCCAAATGATCCTCCAAAGTTTCCTTCAAGAGATAAACCTCTAGAAATCTAAATTGTGACTCAAGATGAAATTGACAATATTTATCACTAGATGGAAAAGAGGATCACTGAAAATAGGGAAAAAAATGGAACACAAATTGGATGAAACTATGAAAATAAATATTGTTGAAATGAAAAATAGGATGGATAAGAAGATGAATGAGAATCAAAATGAGATCAAAATAAATATGGATGAAATGGAAAATAAGATAGATAATCATATGGATGACATGTAAAATGTGATGGATGACATGAAAAATGTGATGGATGACACGACAAATAAGATGGATAAAAATATACAAAAATCCATGAAGGAATTGAAAAATTCCTTGTCTTCCAATATGTTTCATGCTCTAGATGATAGAATCTCTAAACCATATATCAAAATGAAAGGAATTTAAGAAAATACAGGTACTATTCCCCATAAACAATGTACTGATAATAAGATATTTTCTAGTGGATTTAACTCTAATAGTGGAGTTAATTACAGTGAGGTCCAAAATTTGACTTTCCCAAGATTCAATTAAATAATTTTGATGGAAGAAAGCTCTTTATCTAGGTGAACTAATTAGAGAAATATTTTGAACTGCATAATATTATAGATTGATGCAAGCACCACTTGCTATGTCGAAGCAGATCCTCGATTCCACAATTTTCGGTACTGGAATCTACCTTGAATATGGTCCTTCACCATTCTTTTTAAAACTTCTATAGTTTCCAATTTAATTGGTGACATAACTAAAAGTAGTAATCTGTCACTATGATAGCATTTCTATTAAAATCAACGAGACTTCTCTTCTTAGTGAATTTAACACTTCTCTTTAGCTTAAACCCCAACGGAAATGACTTCACATTTAAAATTTTAAACGTCAAATGACCATTCAATGTAACCACAATGGAAGTTTCTTTCGGGCCCACTATACAGTTTAGGGTCCTTAACATTATGTGCTTACCTACTCATAGAAGCATTACATGTGACTCTCAGTCGCAACGGAAATTCACACACCATACAGATTGTACCCTCTATACAAATTCCGCTTCCATACACTAAGCACCACGTAGCACCCAGCGGAAATCACCAAGGTGCCTCGAACTCTGTATCCTCCCTTCTTCACTGATATCGTGATCATCTATCTCTCAGCCTTCAATCTCCGTTCTAATCTCAAACTTCCAATCCTCAACGAGATCTCAACTGTCTTGCCCAAACTCCGCTCTAATCACGATCGTCGATTCCCAAATATTGTACATATTAGAAATGCATACAGACTGTACATTTCCATTTGCTCTTAATCTAATCCATCGATTCAAACACATGCTCCATGGAATTCGATCCTCCCTTGATGAGTCAGATGTATCCCATCCTTTCCGATCGATAACAGAAATGGTTATACACAGCTTGAACAGAGTGTTAGCATATACAAATGGTATTTATAATCCAGGGTTCACTGTGATGGCTGTAAAGGTTTCCAAACTTTACAGAATCCTTCTCGTAAGTAATTCCTTTCTAAACCATTCAAATGAATTACTGTTATTCAATCCATGAAAACGAGAAAATCATAATCGAACCAAAAACAATCATGAGTGCAGAGTATTTACACAAGAAGAAAAAATCCATTAATAATCCTCTATTGATTATTTACATCTATCTGTATTCTCTTTCTATCACACTCTGTCGATCTCTTCCTGACCCAAATATTCAGTCTGTTCTCTGCTTTCTCTCCTCAAGCCCTGTGAGCTAACCCTCATCTAGACTCAGCCAGATTAAACTAGGTTAAGCTACCTATTCAAAATACTAAAGACTGTATTTATTTACAATGGATTTCTATTTCCAGATCCTATGATTAAGGAACAGAGTCCTTCATAAACTCAACTGACCCCTACGAGTCATCAGTGACTCACTAACCATTAACAAACCCTATCTTATCTTT